>JAIUZE010000427.1:0-30179 GCA_022085475.1 Heliosperma pusillum
GATGGTGGATTTGATATGAGTACGGGAGGTATTTGTGGGTATGACATTGCCTTTATTATACTGCGTTTGTTCTATTCGTTTAATTTACGTCTTTTTTTGCATATACCTTTTGCAAATTTGCAAACTAATTCATGCCTTCTCTTTATTAAAAAAAATGTTATTTGACAATTTAATGATTTTTCTGGCCATGTTTGAAGAAAATACATTGCTCTAAGACGACTTTAACTCGTTGCAGGTACTTTCATGACATAATCTACGTAACATGTTTTGTTCAGATTGCCTCCCTCATCTCTGAAAAGTTTTGGTACACGTATTTAGTGGTAAGGCCCTTGCTTTAGTTTTTGTCATCATGATATCTGCATCTTCAATGGTTTTTGTCCCGGAATGATTAGTAAATTCCAAGTAAATCCATGATGATGGAGGTCACCGTTTTTGAAAAACTTTGTTTTCTAGATAGGATAGTTTCTGTTTCGGGATGCTTAAACTTTAGGTTGAGATAAGCCTTTTGATCATGGTGTTGACGATCATACATACAAATGTACATTTGTCCAAGATAAAGTTCTCATTCTGATTTAGCAGTGCCTTTTGTTTTTATCTCATTATCGTGGCTACTATTGAGCCTTTAGGACTTGGGTTCAGACTTTCAAGTACGTGAGATGACCCATTATAGGGCTTGCTTCTAGAAGGGTCAACATTCTCTCCTAAGATATTAAAAGCTTACTCATCCGACGACCAAATCCGGATATAAGGTGACAAACTTTTCTTCTCAAACAATCATGACTTTCTTATTGTTAGATCAAGGATCTTAACATCTTTAAATTAACGTAGCTCCTTTCAGCAACACCCTCTCCACCTCTTTCGGTCAAATTTTTTAGATGGCTATTCACTAGGTAAAGACTAAACTGGCTTGACTCGTTCATATTTCTGCCAATGGAAATACTGATCAAATTCCTCTAAAACCACATATTACCGTGTAGTGCCCCCCATCCTCCAAGCCTTATGATCTGACTTCATCAGAAAACATTCATCAAAGCGTGTTCTCCTTGTAATCACTAATCAGGGATATGAATTCAGTGGGTTACAAAATGAGCACCTTTAAGGTCTTTGTATACGTATATTCTCGATAAACTTGAGATAGTTTGGAGCTTCTGTACTTTTTTGGCTAGTTGTTATAATTGTATCCTCAATAATGAAGGTGTATAGGGGAAGCTGTAATTACGACCTTTTTCAGAATTTTGGATAGAGCAAAAACTATGATAACTACTTCTAAGTTGTTTTGACTGTGGCCGTTTGATTGGATAAAGGATCTGACCTCTTCTGTGTTTGAACTAGTCTTACTGGTCTGGTTAGTTTACCTCCATTATCATAGGAATTAGGATAGCTTAGAAATCTGCTAGAGTTAAGTAACATTCTCGTATCTCGTCTAGGGATCACATAAGGTAGATATTTTCTTTGGCTGGAGTGTTTCCTTAGCCAGTCACTGTGTGCTCCTCCATGTCCTTGGCATTCCATAGTGTCCAGGAAACACGAGCCTTGTTCAACGCAACAATTTATTTTCTTGCATGACTTTCAATGATATTCATTAGTTCCTCCTCTCATCAAGTTCTACACGAGCTTTCCGTGTACCAAAGAAACTTGTTTTTTTGTTATTCTAATGCAGATGCTTGAATCTTCTTGTGTTATCTTTTGTTTTTTCCCTTTTTGAAAGATCCTAGGCTTCCAAGTAAATTTGTCACTGAATTTAAGGCGTTGCACGATGTTGATTTGATCCTCCTGTGCAACTAACCTGTAAAGTTTTGGAGACTTATGGTCCGTTTTCCCGTGTTAGTATGAGGATGACATGGAGGCTTGTTCCTTGTCATATCTCCGCATGTTTCGTTTTTGATAAAACCCACAAATGGGTCTAGTTTATTTCATAAATATCAGAATTGCAACGTTGCAATGCGTTGAGGGAGTTCATTGTACCAAATGCATCTACCAAGTAGCCACGGTTGCACATGAGCTACTTCATGCTCCACGTTATTAAACTTTCTACCTATAAAGGAAAATTCAATAAACTCAAAATAAGAACACAAAGAAACGATGTCGTCATAAACAAGGAAAAGGTCGCTCGGTCCTCGCTTGCGTTGCTACAGATCCTATATCACCGCGGTCCACGGAGCAGTCACTCTCAATAATGACCTTTGTAAGCCAAGCACGCCTAGCCTATACCAATCCTACTAGTACCACTTCTGCTTCCAGTAAAGTAGGTTCCCTTTGGCTTCTAGATTGGACCGTAACACTCCACACCACCATCCCCTCCTCATTCCGATAAATCACCCCCAACCCCATCCCAACCCCCTGCGTCAGCTCCGCATCTACATTAAGTTAGTGCATTCCCATTCTTGGTCTTTTGGCAGCCTTTGGACCCTGCATCCTTACCACCACTCCCACCATCAGTCAACTCTTCATCCCTCATGCCCTAAACAAGCTCCCTCACCCTCATCAATACGTCATCTCCTCTCCACCTTCGTCCCTCAAAGATCAATTTGTTACGCGCCTCCCAAATGGCTCAACAACTCGTCATCAGCTCCACGCACTCCCTCTTCCCTGACTAGAACGATCTACGAATTTGTGGTGAGTGACCACATGTAGTACGGATCCCGTGTAGATTACGTCATTATGGTTGTCAATTACAGTGTACAGTGGCAGAAGGTTATATTAGTAAATGGATCTTATAATCTTATACTCCGTACATCTTTTCTGGAGAACATTCGCTGAAAGTTGTGGGATCATTCAGGGAAAAACTGTATTACAGTAATTTTTTTTTATCTTAGGTTTAGTTTTCGATTATAGTGAACTTGCAACAGCTTAATAATTACTTTATAATTTGCCGGTGGTTCTCAGACCCAGAATTGTCTGGTAAGCTAAAAATATAAATCAGTGCTTAATGACACTCGAGTTGCTCATGTTTGCGAGTGGAAGCCAATCATGAAACAGTGTACCATTGTGTAGTATGTGTACTGCTTTTGATGTCATCCGCGTCTATCTATGTTTGTGGAGGTGCTTTTGGGTGGTTTGGCATGTTCTTGTTCGTTCGACAAACTATCTTCTGAGTTCTGACTTAGTTGCTATGTCTATCTAGATACCAGGATTTGCAATTTATAAAGCATCAGGTTACATCAAAGGATTCCTGCCACATGATTCCGAGGTAACTTTCTCTTGACAAAGTCACCATGAAGGGTGAGTATATGTTTGACCAAGATATTTCTTGTCATTTCTATTTCGCTGATAATTTCTGTACGAAAATACAGGGAGCGGAGGAGGACGAAAAGGCCCGAAAAAAGCGGGAAAAATTGGAAAGGAAGGCTTCGAGGCCCAAATTTGGTAAAACAAGGACGAGGTAGGCCTGTCAAAGTGATGGAATGTCGTGATTCTGACTAAATTATCGATTGGCGGTGATGTAGTCCAGATACATTTAGAACTTCAGTGAGGTGTGTAGTCTGTTGATCTTTAGTCACGATATATCAAAAGTGTAGAATTGATGGGTGTGTCCATTGAGGTTAAATCTGATAGTTTAGTAGACTTGAGACTTATTTTACTGTATTATCGTCGCCCATACATGAACTTGATGGACAGGGTGGTCATGGATGTTCTACTTGCAGATTAGCCATGAGCTTTTAGCTAAGCTGAAGTTATCCACACTCAATTTTACTTCTTTCGACCTGTATAATGATATCCTTCATGTGCACAAATTCTATGGCCTTGAAATTGATAGAAAGATTCCGAGTCGTCATGTTATTTTGTTTACTGTACATGGTTTCCAAGGTTCAATGTGGTTTGCTCCTTTTAACCCTTCTCCCTTTGTATGTATATAAGCATTCTATCCCCTCCCTATAATCAGCATTACACCACTTACCTCTACACTTACGTCTAGAGGCACGTTATCTTATGGTGGATAGTGTTTTGTACGATTTCTCGGAAACTTGTAAGAATAAAGCAAAATGACCGACTAAGTTGAGGTATGATCTATGATGCAGTTTTCGGCGCAATTAATATTATTGGTCTTTTATATTAGCCTCTCTGTATTACTTTTTTTGACATGCATTAGGCTACAGACATCTGACTTTCTTATAGAAACGGAGAATATGGAGAAGTAGACATGTCAAAAGTTGACTTGACTTGTAAACTCAGCCCAACCCGCCCTTTCAAGTGTCAAGACCCAAAACCCGTAAATCTTGGCCAGCGACCTGATATGACCCGGCTGGGATAAGACCCATAAGACCAGTTTGACAGGTCGAGGGAGAAGAGTGTGTAATTCAGGTACAGGGTTAATACTGTGTTCTTAGGGTCCAGGACGTACTCGACTCTTCTGGGCACACAATGTAGCTACTGTCCATAGATGATTGAAACTCGAAAGACTTCGGATCGCAGATAAGTCTGTATTGTTTACAGGTTGGACAACATTCAAATGTCCCTAATTTTGTTTGATTGATTTAACATCCACTATTTTCATTGTCCTATACACAACAAAGATGAATAGAAAGTAAAAGAACCGATTAGACTGCAATGGCGATAGTTCGATGCCATAATGTTTGGAATGTTGATCTTAGATGCCGAATATAAGAACCATCTATACAAAGTAGTCATGTCTTTTTCATTAAAGTCCGAAAGAAATTCACACAAACGCATTCATACGTAGTCGTCTAACGAATTCTCGAAACTTTTTTCCTTTCTCCTTTAACAAGACTTCAGATGGTGAACAACCTTGTTGACGCCGTTGACCACCCTGCATTTTATAGGGAAATTAACAAAGACGTGAAATTTTGAGATTTCGAAACCTTTCACACTTCCTAGTACCTACCGTTGTCAAGAAATGTCAAATGTATACAAGTATAACACAAGTTTTGCACGTTCCAAAAAGAAGAGATAGTAGTCAATCACCCCTTAAACCAGTGTGCAGTTCTTCTATTGTCAATTAGTTTTGAAATAGTAACTAAATCCCGTCTTTTTTTATGAGAACGAGGGTGTGTCTGACCCATTTGCCCTAAAATAAACCGCCATAGGATCGAAGGGCGAAAAGAATAGTTTGACGGGTTAACTAATAGTACTATAAAATTAGACCCCACATAATTTTACCATATGACATACTACTATATAATGTGTCCTACAAAAACCATAGGGTCCTTGTAAATGTAGGGTATGAGTCTCTACCGTGCTTCAATTTGATTTCTCTTGTTATTGAGAACACTTTTATATTGCTGTGACTTAAAGCTTTGTCTTTTTTAAGGTACATTAATTTTAATAGCTGTTGATTAAGACAATCCTAGTGTCATTTGTGTTTTCTACCTCTCGAGTAACAGTTCACCTTCTACCATACGAATCATGGTCGAACTAATCAGTGACGGAGCTAGGGTGTTTGTAGGGGTAATTTGTTATGCTTTTGAGGTAAATTTGTTAAGTTGATGGCAAAAAGGAGGACTTGATTGAAAAAGACTATGTTTGGCAAATGGCAGAAAAAGATTTATAATAATGGATAACATTAGAAGAATACGGTTAATATATTTTAGTAGCATGTTTGACTAACAAATTGGTTTAGCCGGTTTAAGAAAAATGTGTTGGTAACTGGCAGTTTATAGAACAATTATATTTCCTCTTATTCACTAACATCTTCCCACATATTCTAAACCTGCAAATTCATAAAGATCTTCCACTTTTCTTATTTGTCTATCAGTGGCGGAGCCAGGATTTGAATTTAGGGGGGGCGAAAAATTTTAGGGGGGGCGAACGACTATTTTTATAAGACATTTTTAAAAAATTTCGAAAAAGTTCGCTAAAAACTTCAAAAATTTCAACCGACAGGGGGGGCGAGCGCCCCTGCTAGCCCCCCCCCCCTAGCTCCACCACTGTGTCTATCATTTGTGGTTAATATAACTTGTAACCCCACATTCTCTCACCTATTTTTATTTTCCTCCACATATTACCATTCTACTAAATATTGGTAAAAAACAAATGTAGAAGATGTTAGTGAATATGACGGAGTGCCACTTTCATGTAAAAATTGAGTATGCTATTGGGATGTACTGTTAATAGCAACATATTCAAAAACAATAGATTCCGACTAATATGTTATCAGAATACGTCATTTACCAAACACATGAAATTAATAAATTGACTGGCCAATTTATTATTTAGGCCGGAAATTTACTAATTTCAGCTACCATATTGTTTACTAAATAGGGCCGAAATGTTCATGATGTGCAATGTTATGGAATTTAGAAGTTTCTCACATATGTTTTAATTTCGATATTTATCACAATTAAATCATATAGAGAGTACTTCGTAACATTTTTTATGTCTATTAAATAGGGAATTTTTTTAAAGCATGTAAAAAGCAATGACATCTTATTTAAGACACTGTATTAAACAATTGTGAAGTTTGTGAGTAATTAAATCAAGGACATTGACGAGTAAGACAGTACGATATGACAAAGATTGTGCTTAGCCTAATTTCATAAGTGGGATTCACTTGATGTTCAATTATATTAGGATAAGTTTTATTCAATGCATGACAATTGCTTGTTACTGATAACTCTTATTCAAGCCTTTCAAAATCACATGTTTTCAATGTTTTTACAAAACAAGTTTGAATAGGATTACCCATTGACCTCGGTTTTTACAAGACCTGGAAAACAGGTCGTGTCGTATCGGGTTCATGTTCGTGTCACATATTAAATGGGGTATGAATCTTCAACTCAAACCCGACCTAATTAAATTTCGTGTCGTGTTCGTATCGACCCACAACCCTAACCCGTTAATTTCGTGTCGGGTTCGTGTCATGTTAATATATGGAAAGTATAAATACATTTATTTGATGGAAAATCAATAAAAAATAGGATTATTTTAGTAAATGGGTCATTCGTATCGGGTTCGTGTTTTGAGAGCTCAACCCCAACCCGACCCAATTAACTCTCATGTCGTACGTGTTCTTGTCGACCCACTTACGTAAATGGGTCATTAAACCTCAACCCAAAACCGTTAATTTCGTATCAGGTTTGTGTCGTGTTTTCGTGTCGTGTCAGTGTTTGTCGGCTCTAGTACTACTTTTTACCGCCATGTCATTTTACTGAATTTGATACTCCTCATGTTTTAATCTAATAAAGATAGTACAATTCAGATATCATTATACGGAGAGAGGTGATAATGAGACGAGACAACTCACAAGTAAATAACTCGAGATTGGCTCGTGCGAATTAGCTCGAGCTCGGGCTTTGGCTTAACGAGTCAAGCCGGGAAACGCTGGTTCGGCTCGAAAAGCTCGCAAGCAGCTCAAACTTGTGTGATGAGATAAGATAATGCTCATATTTTATAAAAAAAATTCTTGTCATGATTATATATTTGTATCACATATATCAAATGTCTCACTTATTTGCCAAATATTTTTACATATAACCTTTGAGCTTTGTTATTGAAAATATAGTAAGAAAAAAAAATCAAAAAATCAACAATTATACATAGGCTCTATTTGAGCTCGTGTTTTGCTCAAACTCGCCTTAAAACTTGCAAGCTTAATAACGAGCACATTTTTTTCAAGCTCGGGTAAGCACGAGCTTGGTTGGAGCTTGAGTTTTGGTTCTTAAGCACAAGCCGAGCAAGACCAAACTCAGACTCAACTCGACTCGTTAACACCCCTAATACGGAGTAGTGTTCTTATGGTTCAAGTGACACCAAAGAAGGAAAAACAGTGAGATTTTACTTTCATTTTACAAAAAAAACGAATAAGAAGGTCTCAAAACGTGAGATGATCTTTTTATGTAAAAAATCACTTATTATTATCAATAAATGAGTATTTCTTATACAAAAGTACGATTTCACAGTATCACATAATACTTTTTTGTAGATTTAGAACTAGAAAGCTTGAGTTGCTGAATAAAACACTATATAATCAAGTTTATTTCTAATTAACACAAAATTAGAAGCACTCATTACGACTTATCATATCTATATACCCGTTCATTTCCAGTTCACTACTGTATATAAAATTCGAACTATAATCCTTATTTTTAGGTAAATCCTCCATGTATATATCATTAATTAATTAATATCAAAGTCATCATGATAAATATTATCGTACTTAAAATTTTTTAGGACCATTAAAATGACCTTTGTACCATAATAACACGAAAGAGATGTGGCATATTTGACATGTCACCTTCACTTTATCACCAAAAAAACCATGGAAAAAACAACATAACATCACCACCCAATTAAGTTACGTGCCTTAGATCTTCTTGGAGAGTCCATTGATTGTCTGTTGGCAAGAAGTAAAGATCACTTACCTTTGTCAATAAGTAATTGCTCCAAGTATTTGGAACAAAAATAATTAATACCCTATTTTAGAGTTTAAATAACGATAATACTCCATATGTTTTTTAATAAAAAATAAAATAGCGTAATAGGATGGCATGGTACTAAGTCGGTATTACCATGTACCAATTTTGTATGTGAAAGTTGGTACAAATTTAAAGTCTCGGTACAACCTAGTGACACTATATCTTTGTTCTTGTTTGATAAACCTGCGTTCATTTATTTTATGTTGTATGTTTTTAGATTTCGGTCTGAGAATTGAGACTTTGCAAAAACTTCTAACTTGACATTCTTACTTTCTCGATCATGAACTTTAAAGCTTGACGCGTCTTAAGTTTTAAAACGTGTATTGTACCATTACTAAAATTGTTTGATCGGCTAAAATAGGCCAATTAACAGATATTGTATTGTCCTAAAATAACGTACTCCACAAAAGAATAAAAAAAAATACAAATTAGATAATCAATTGATACATAGAAGTTATTTCCCTTTTTCAAATAGCTTAAATAAACCCATATATATATAAACCTTTATAATATAAACCTTTATAATTGCATAACATATAAAAGAAAAAAGAAAATCGAACAAAGAAAATACTATATAATCAATTAATAGTAAAGCTATATATTACACGTTTAGAAGCGGAAAGTCGTAGGATTCGAGTATTCGACTACTAAAAAGTTTAATTTCTCCAACCTTTTTTCACTTTTGTAGTTTGTGGGTTGAACGTGATTTCAAAGTATTTTGGCCGTCCTTTGTTATTGAAATTTGCAAGGTCTTGACTTTTTTATTCGAAGCAAAAGCAAGTAAAAAAAATAAAATTGGCTCAATAAATTGGACTTACATCGAGTATATATTACGGAGTAATAATTTAATTTAATATAGTACTCGAAGTACTTTTTTATACTTTAAATGGAAATATTTTGATCCCAAATTATCCGTGTATCCAAAAAGCATTGAAATTAAATCAAGTCTATGTAAGAATGTTTTAGTGTTTTACGTACATTAAAATAATGTCACGCAATATATAAAATTCGCTATAACTATTTTCATCCTCATATCCACGCACATTAGGTCTAAGAACAATATGCATGCAAGTTTGAGTACAAAACAACTATATTAAAATCTTCAGTTGAGTCTTGAAAATTCAAGACTCAACTTAGAACGTATAAATATTAAAATGGTTCATAAAAATGTGAATAAAAAAGCGGGTTGTATATAAAAATTAGAGTACTTATATAAAAGGTCATTCCAATAAAGATTATCTTAAAATAGTCTCATGTGGAGTATAAACAAATTCGTGCTAAAGTCAGATTGTAGAATTTCCAAACGCATATTTTATGTATTTTAATGAATTAACGTAAATTCTCAAAAACATCTGAAGTCAAAGTCAACGGCATAAAATATGAGTTTGACATCATATATCAAGAAGGAAAAAGAGAAGAGTATATAGTACGGCGTATAATAATTATACGAACACAAATTTTCATTTTAGACGAAAGTAATATTTAAGACGGGTCAAATAATGATTCATTTATATAGATATGATAAATATATTGTCCTTCCCTAGATATTTCATGTTTGACGTATTCATACAAGTGAGTTACTACTTGACCCGTTTTAACTTAAGACAGATATAACGGATATATCTATCTTAAGAAAGACTTATCGTTATACAATTACATATACATTACAGATAATTATTACTATTGGCCTAGCTGCTCAAAGGTTTCTAATAGTTAGAGTACATAATACTCTATTTTACACTTTCAGTGGGCGGTCTGCTAGATGTTTTTAAAGGTAACCCATGCACGTAAAGTTTAGCAGAAAGAGGACACTCGTAGATTTCTGGTTGTGTAAAGTTTTACCTTTGTAGTTCTATGGTCCGTTTAAGATAGACTATCCGTCTTAAATTTTAAACTACATACATGGGTCATGAGAGTATAATAGGAATAAAAATATTGACATTTTCTAGCCAACTTGCTATGTAATTTGTTATGTATTTGATATGTGTTAAATTTTAAACGAATAATGTACGTCTTAAATGAGAATTTGAATATAGTAATACTAGATAGTGCAAAGACGTTCATTGATTATCAAAACTATTTATACCCTCAAGTAGTTAATGGTATTCAAACCTTTGCATTTCGTAAAAACAAAGTGATTGCATGTTTCATGTATGCCTACCAATGTCAGACGGGGTACCGCATATGTGACCATTTTTGTAACCGAAGTTCATAAAGCAAAAAAGATTGATCACTACGTACGACCCTTCTGAATAACAACAATACTTGTATAAGACGGTTTTACACAAGAGCATTAATGTATTGGTTTTACCCTCCGAAAAATCTGTATCCGAAATAAATAAATAATCGTAGAGTCGTAGACAATTAACGAAATACTAGAATACTACGATCGATGAGTACGGAGTATCTAGTAGTTTATTGTAGGAGAGTATTGTAATTGTATGTTTGCAATAATAATTAAGACAAAATAGTACGACTAACTTCGAGATGTTCAGGTGTTTAGCGTGTGAAATCAAACTCATGCATTATTAAGTCATGAAGTAATACGTACTAATAAAAATTTACGGCAATAATAATAATAATAATAATAAGATAATTGTACTACAAGTTAACTGCTTATTAAATGCACGATGATATTTACTACGGAGTACTTCGCATTTATATGCACAATCGATGTCAAATGATGGGTACAAGTAGACCTGGACAGCGGGCCGATCAGAATGAGCCAGGCTGGGTTGGTGAGGGAGGGGTCTTAGCCCACACTGCAGGATGAAGTGGTGCTGGCTGGGGCCGGGCCTTTTTGGGAACTGGTGTCCCTGAACCTGCCCGATTGAGCATAAATGGCCAAATTTTTTGCAAACTGGGGAGTGTGGTATAGGGGGAGATAGCCTGGGCCCGGCCCGACTTGAGGTAACGGGTTGGGCGGTCCAGCACAGCGGGCCTACGGGTCAGTTAGAGGGAGGCCCATGGGACGGGGCGGGCCAATGTGGGCTGGGTCAGCCCGCGCCAATGTCCAGGTCTAGGTACAAGTAAGTAGAGTTGTTAATTGGTGTTCTACTCCGTCAATTCTGCCCATTTTTACAAGCTGATATTGATTTATAAGTTTACAAAGGATTGGGTCATTAATCCATCCAAAAACCGCTATCCCGTTGGTTGTTTGTTTGTGGTTCAAAATTTTACGTGAGCCATAATTCGGGTTTTACTCAAACCCGCATTTGATCATCTATAATTAGGAGTGAATATGCACCATAAAAGTTAACTTATCATTTTTTAATAAGTTAATAAGACTAGTCAATTAACATTATCATTTATATATAAAAAACTACCGAGAATATATATTCAATGATTAGATATAGTGAAATCTCAATTAAGATTCTCTCCATTTATTCCTCTCTCCACTTCCATCCTTCTATTTCCAATTCACGGTTTAGATTTTGTTTTTGAAACGATCTAACGATAAAGTGAACGAATAGATTGAGAGGATCTATGCTCGGGAAATTCATATTGTTAACATCAGTAGTTCAAAATATACTTTGAATTGATGAGGTGGCTATGATTAAATCAGTAGGATCAAGTAATATAATCGTAAGATGTTGCCAACTAACTAAAAAACAATATTGTAATATTAGTGTATTGTAAACTATCGGTGTTTAAATGTGAGTATAGCACTAAAATATTATCATATGCCACAAAGTAATCAAGTTCATCATAGCATATCTATTTTGATAGCTTGTATATTTATTATGCAAGTATTCATCATAAGATATCAAATTTAAAAAAAAAAATAGTATGTTCTCTTATATACTGAAATAGTAATTATGAGCTGTTCTTCTTTTGAATCAGTTCTATATATGTTGTAAGTTAATCTAAAACAAGAGTTGATGAAGTTTATATCACTAAACTGCTTTTATTAAAATAATTTCTAAGAAGGAAAAGGAAAAAAAAAGTTTACATAAATGTTACCACAAAATTTAATCGAAGCGGATAAAATTCGTCACAAGTTGAATACCTCTTATAAAGAGCAAGTGAAAGAGTAAATGGAAGGATAAGTGGGAGATAAAGTGTGAGAGGTTACAAGCTGAAGACCGTAACAAGCGAGGTTTATCGTTAGGTTAGAGAAATAATAGGGTGGAGTACAAGAAGGAAAGTCGTTGAGCATTAAGGTTACAGCCAAAGGAAGAGAAACAAGTATACAACTACAAAACCCATAGAAAATGAAGTAGTAGATGTCAGACACGGTTTACTAAATGATTGGTTATAATCAACCAATTAACTCAAGGCTGTCACCCTGAAGTCCTCAACCTTATTATTAATTAATTATTTTTTTTTTTTTAAGATAGGCGCAACTTTCATTAAAATAAAATGTAAAGTTTACAAGAAGTTGGTGGGGAGCCGAGAGACAATCTGGGCCCCACCCCCTTAGCTATAGCAAAACTAAGCCTAGTAAAGATATAAGCGGCCACCCGAGCCCCAGCATCCTGAGATACCGAGAATTTATGGATCCGCTTGAGCAAGTCAATAGCATCCGAGCCCAGCTCTCCAAGCGAAGAGAAAGAGAAGGGTAGGAAACCATAGCCAGCAGCCGCGCATAAATCTCCATACTTAGCACATTTGCGCTGAGCAGCATCAGCGACAACCCGTCCCGGCACAAAATCGGACATCCCAGTCTGAGTCAAGGGGGAAGACCCTATTATTATTATTATTATTATTATTATTATTATTATTATTATTATTTGCCACCCCCCTAAATAATTAACTTTATCTTTCCATTACTGTAAACATCTTCAAATTCAAAGCATCTTCCTTATAATATTACTGCCATGTCAGTCCAATTATTCAATATTAACTCAGAAAACAATACTAAAAACCATTATAAAGGCTACCTACATTCTAGATATTTTTTGTTATATGCAACAAACTTATTTTTTGTTGGCGTAGAAAAGGTCGCATTTCGAAAGCAATGGATAGGAGTAAGGTTTCTGACTTTTTAGAGCTGAACTGAACTGAATTGAATGGAGCTGAGCTAAACTGAATGAAGCTAAACTGAACTGAATGAAGCTATTTACAGATGAATTAATGTTGTTCATCACACTCCAACTCCGATGTGATTCTTAAACACACGTTACATATGACTTGTCTAGAAAATATCGACTAGCTTAATGATAATATTATTATAATTATAATTATTATTTTATTAAGATTATAAAATGGGTACATACAATTTCTTTTTTTGTTATCCTTAAGTTCAATATTTTGTTTGATCCTGTTTTTTTCCAATGCTAATGAATGTATTCTTCAAGCAGTAGCTAATTATCTTTCTTAAATGGGTCAAATATCATTTTATATGGTTATATAGAGCAAATGTTTTACTTTTCTCTATGCATTTTATTAGTATTATGTCATACAAATGTAATTCAATAATCGTTTTTAACAATTTATATATTTTTACTGTTAATTTTAATTTTAACTTGTTATTAAACATAAAAACTACTTTCATGTACAAAATACAAGGGTATATATTTATTTAATTTTATGCATGGGTGATATAATTAGATCCATGCACACACATCCATTGAGCCTAGACGTAATCTCTTCTTGCTCAACTTGGATTCATGTACTATATACTATCTTGTACTCGATCAATAAATGAGAAAATAAAATGGACAGATAATTTTATAAGTCATTAATAAGTAAAATCTAAGAAAAAATTTAAAACAAGTCCTCATCCCTTCGTAGTACTAAGGCTCTACGAGTATTTGGTAAAACTAATTGAAAGATAATTAATCAAACTTAAGAATGTGACTAAAAACTGAAAATCTAACTGAAACCGAAAATATTTTATAAATTACTCTTGTTTACTAATGATTCAAAGCTTTTAATCATCTTTTCTTGCTATATGACTACTCCACCAAAAGTAATAAGATTATGATCAAATGAATCCACTAGGATAGGCCACTAATTAATGGAAGTTAATTAATTGGTTATATCATGATTAAGCTTTCTACAACAAACAATTTCAAAATCATTAATTAAAGGATCACCTGAGTGAATCTTTAAAAATATATATAATTACCAATCATGTATTCATGTTATCGATCAAATTTCACTCTGCATTATGATTATTACGAATGATTAAGATAAGATATTCTTGTTTATCACGAAATTATTGATAATGCATGTGTGTGTTACGGAGTAGACTTTATTTAGTCAAGGATATCATAGAGAAGATCACTACGAAATACGAATAGATAGACTATACAACCAGTGTACTAATCTAATCGTTATAGATTTTGAGCTATATAAGTAAATTTATGAGTTAAAGTGTGAAATTTAAGAGTTTTATCATAAAGTTTATGAGTTCATTTACATAAATATTGATATTAAACGAAGTATATGCATCAAAACTATATATACATTAGATTTAACTTGATTGTACAATACTCATATACAAGCAGTTGTATAATCCTTTTTACCGGATCATACTATCTAAATTATCTAAATTTAGTGATTAAAAACATTAGATATTAATCAGTTGGCGATCCACATGTTTTAATACCTCTTGTTATTTGTCCACGGCGCATGAAAAAAATAGAGAATTACTACATATCTTACAATAACATGAATAAAGTTTCTAAATTATTTCCTATTTCAACTTTATATGGCAAGTTAAATGGTGCAAACTCAAATTTTGTGCACCAAATACTTACACTATATATATTACATGGGATACTAATGATACTAAAATTGAGTGAAAATGTAAAAAAATATTACTCCGGTAATTAAGGATATACAAAGTGAGAGTTGATCTCCCTTCAAACGACTCATCTGAACCATAAGATAGAATTACGTAACCATTTTACTGCCAAATGTGATCATTTTTGAAAAACAAATTTTCATAAGTAGTAATATTAATTGTACCATTATACTCACATTTTAGCATAACGTGGTCACAAAACCTCGTCTGAAGCTTTAGACGAAAAGTAGCGGTTTGAAACAAGAATTTGGCCAAAGTGAAAAGGGAGTTAAAAAAAACTTTTGGTAAAAGGAAGAAAAAGGTAAAAAAAAACTAAGGAAAAAATTTATTGGTTGATTAGACAAATCATGCAGTAGTCTCATCCCAAAGTCTCTTTCTATATACAGAATTGGGTCTCTCATTCACTTCTGGACATCATATTCAGGATTGATGATTGGTGGTTACAACTCTATTTTCATTTGTGTTGGATTTGTCCCTACATTTAACAAATCAAACAGTAATTAATATGGTGCACTAATTAAAAAGGTATTAGTAATTAGTAATAAAATTATGTGACCTCTCTAATATTAATGTTCATTACCTTGTGAAGTTTGTGTTTGAAATCCATCATCCATTTGCAAAAATCCCATTTGAACAATACTTTGAAGGTCCCCCTCACATAATGATGGTAGCTGAGGTATAATGAATAATCGCTTCAGTTAATATTCACTAATATAGAAATACCGTTTTGAGTTTTAACGAATAAAGCAGAATAGAACAGACAGTCTTTAAACAGATAAATAACACCGATAAATGAAGGAAATGATTTATCGAGATCAGTAAATTTAAATTATGTTTACTTAATATTATTGCTGGAGATTATGAGACGTGGGACCGGACTAAAAATGATTACCTGAGGAAGACAATTAGAGAAGGCATGAATTGAAGATAAATGAGAGGAATGATTATGGTTAAGTGTAGGATTTAAGGGGTCCATAGGGCATGGGACAGTAGTAGCCCCAATGGTTGGTATGCAATCTCGTAAAGGATTTTGATGGGGTTGTCCATATTGAGTTGGTACCATTGTTGGGTACATTGGATGCGTCAAGGTGCAATTTGGTTGGATCCCCTAAAAAAAATTTCAACAATTAAAAGGTTAGTTAGATTTAAAGTTATTGTAATTGAGATATATATTCGAAACTTTTCAATTAAAGGTAAGAAATAGGAGAAAAAGGTGGACTTACATCTTTTGTAAAAAGGTTATTCATGTTCACCTCTAGTCTAGGGTTTACGGTTGATAATTTCATTGAGAGGAACTGAAAAAGATGTAAAAATACGGGTATTAAATAGTCAAAGAATACTTATACAACTTCCATGAACAAATCCAATCTGAATTGTAGTTGTATTTACAGATTTTACACTCATGTATCATAATCATTGTCTAAAGACCACATTCTCTGTCGGTATCAGACAATTTATAGATTAATGACCAAAATCGATACCTATATAGTTGTATCGATTGACCACTTAAATTAGTCAATGAAAAAGATTACATGAGGCCTCAATTACCTCGACTTGTCTTTGTAATGACTGTACATAGTTAATAATCTCATCTAACATAAGTGCTTTTCCGGTCACCTACAATAATAATAAAGAAATTAACATAAATATCATCATAAATAAGCCATAAATGAACCAACTATATATATTAAGATTAAAAGACCTTGAATTACAATGAAATACCCAAATCATATAAAATTTACAAACTAAGATAATATTAAGTTAATTAAGTCTATATAAAAATAAATGCATTACCCTATTACAGCCTGGTACAAGATCCTGAAGAAGCTTCATTCTTTCACTTATTTTTTCTCTTCTAACCTGTTCATGTCAACGTTCATAAAGTCAATGTTTATGAAATATCAAACATATTCAATTTTCATATTTTCCTTTTATCGATTAAACACTTTTATGTGCAAAATATATACCGCTTTCATTAAAATTATGGGTTTTTCTACATGGTACCCCTGTATTTTTCCGAATTCTACATGGTACCCATCGTTTTTTCAAAATCTACATGATACCCCTGAAGTTAATGAAAACCTCTCAAAATACCCATAATGCACTAATCTGTCTGTTTTAAATGTTTATATTCTGCACTTTTCATTGATCTTTTGACAATAATATTGCATGTCGTTATCATAAATATCCTTTAGACAATCATAAACATATATTCTTTGTAAAAAGTAACCATTTTAAAACTCGATTTTTAGTAGTTTACTAAGTATAGGGGTACCAGCGATAATTTTAAAAACTAAGGGGTACCACGTAGAATTCGAAAAAACACAGGGATACCATGTAGAAAAACTCTAAAATTATTTATTTACATTTGATTAAAAAAAACACTTCATAAAAAATGAAAAAAGGTAAATAAATAACCGAGACGAATGACGTAATTAAATTCTTACTCTTTCAGCAAGACTATGGCTATCAGTAGCTTGACCTCTTCTAGCTCTAACATGAATATAATCCTTAGTTGGTTCAGTAGCCTTTTGATTATCATCTCCTGCTTTGTTTTCTTCTTCTTTACCATTAGATTCCTCTGATTTACTTCTCTTTGCCTTTGACTCATCCCCTTTTCCGGATACCTTAATCCCGAAATAATTTGGGTCAGTTGACATGAATCATCATTCGAAACCGTCCATATATGTTACTTACTCTATCCCAACATAAAGTTTACTTTTATTTCGTGTAGGGAAAAATAAAGGTAACGTAAACTATTCATCGTAACGAAGGATGTAAAAACAGGAAAAGAAAAAAAAAACATTATTAATAACAATTCTTTAAACCCAAAATGTTTCGAGCCCAACTGACATGAATCATCATTTAAAACCGTCAATGCTTGTAAAAAAACATACTTTGTTTAAATTGGTGGTGGGCATTTGAGAATGAGACTCAATTTCCTTTCCTTTTCCCTTAGAAACTGATGCTTTTCTCTTCCTATTTGATCCATTTTCAGCTGCTTGATTTTGACCAGAAACTGAAGAATTTCTTGATTGTTTATTCCTCTCATTAATAGAATTATTGTTAACAACTTGAGCTCCATGTGCTTCCTTAAGTAAAGGACTACTTGAAACTCTTTGAATCTTGCTATTTACACCACCTAAATTACTACATAATCTATGAACTAATTCCCCATTATTATTAAATTGATTTGTTGATGTTCTTCCATTGAAACTCCTACTACCAAAGGAAGAAAACCGAGCAGCTCGCTCTGCGAAACCCGGGTCACCGGGCATTGCCGGTAAATTTGAGCTTAACACTATTGAATTTCCTAAATTTGGAAAGTTTTCATTAACAAAATTGTCTAAATTTGGCATTTGTAGGCCTATTTTAGGTGGGGAGCTTAAAGGGGTGGTATAACATGAGTTATTTGTGCTACAATTCCCATTATTTATATAATTTGGTAAGTCATTGGAATTACAAATGTTGCCTAGTTTACCAATGAGTTCCCTAATCATAAAATTGTCGGTCGAGAGGGCCGAGTTTGAGGCCACAGGGGAGGAGACCATGGAGCTTAAAGCCGACTCGTAATCTTGGGATTGATTAGTTTGGATTTCTATTGAGTTAGCAAGTGATTGCCATGTTGGCATTGTGGAAATGAATTGTTGATCATATTGGAGTTGTTGTTGTGGTGGTATGCCTCCATTCATGAAGAATTCCTTGTTGTTCATTGGCGTGAATTTAGCGCCGAATTGAGTCGGAAAATGATTGGAAATGTAGATGGTTTTGAGGGATTTATGGGTTTTTTTTGTTGAATTAAGTTATAAAATTTGAGTGCAAATTGATTTATTATGTTTTAGTTTGGATATTTGTAGTAAGAAAAACAGGGGAAAACAGGGGAACACAAGAGAGTGGTTGGGAAGAGAGGGGGAAGGTATTTGGATGGTTGGTTGAAGTTATATAGGACATTAAAAAAGGACCACTTGAGTTGCAAATAAAATAAAAAAATGGTCAAATTGATTAAAATTTTAATTTGTGTTTATTTAATTATTGTTTCTTATATTATATTTATTCTTGGTTATTTTATGGATATTTTGTTTATTTTTTTTGTTGTTGTTCAAAGAAGATGAAAGTGATTGTTTGACCAAATAAATAAAAGATGTTAACTTATTTGTCTATCCTACAATCTTCCCTCACATTTATGGATCTTGATAAAATCTCAACATGTCTTTAACCACAACCGAAAAAATTGGGATTATGGGACGAGTAGTCGAACTTTGGCAAGACGGTAAACAATGCCACAAGGTTCGTTAAATGTACTCGGTATTGGATTAATAAATCAAGTTACCAAAGTGGCAATATTATACCATGAGTTATCATTGTGGAGTATGGTTTACTAGGTTGATCGAATTGACAAATATTTGATATTGTGTCACCTTTGAAGCGTTGATTAAGATAAGGGCAGTACTGACTGAGAAAGCTAATTTGAACAGAACTATAATCATTGATTTGGCAATGTACAAAGATATTGTTCTATTTATCGTTACACCGACAAGAGGAAATTTGTGATAAATCGTCTACAAGTCCTTCATTCCAAGGCTAAACTAACCCTCATGGAGTCATGGGTTATGGCCCTATCAGTAGTATAATTACAAGTTTAGGATTAAAATAAATAACATAAATTCTTATTGAAAACTGATATTGTGCATCTAACAATATGCAAGTGGGGAGGACAACTGGGGGTAAAGGGAGCCCCACTCTTACATATTATGAGAATGACGTTATCCGTCTTCAACTAATGATAGATAGTGTCCGTTTTCAGTGAGATGAGGGGAATAAATAAAGCCAATATTCTCATTGACATGCCGGTGCCACAGAAGTAAGACAAAAGAGCGTAGAAATTATTAGCATAGTTATTATTATATTGAGTATTTTTTCTTAAATTAATGTCTCTAGGAATTCACGAGCTCCTTCCTGTCTTCCTAATCCAGCAAGAGGAAAGCCTGGATATGCGACGATCCGAAATAACATTACCAAAAGTCAAAAATAAGGCCACTTATTTTCTTGTTTAACACGGTTACAACTTACAACCTTCAATAAATTGCATGTATTATAATTTTATAAGGGTCACGTAACTCGTAACAAGTTTAACAACCACTATATCACTCGGTTACATTAGTCACACATTGTCCTTTGCATTCACAATGCAGCTGGGTGATTGTCTCGACTCTCGTGTATGAGTGCCTGCCATGGCCTCTTAAGGTTTTTTTTTTGGCAAATACGGCTAATCTCACTTCGGTGTGGTTAACTCTAAGAAACTTCGTAGTCTTATCATTAGGTTTTCCTAGCATAACTTCTTTTGACACGAGGTTTGGGACATCAAAAATACTTGAAATCGTCTAGTTTTACGATTTACGGTATAACATAGCTAAATTTTATATAGTTCAATGATGATTTGTAACATAATCAACTGCTCTTTTGTGATGGGGATTGACCCGTCTCAAATAATAAGACGGATCACTCGTTTGAAATAAGAATTTGGGGTGCAAATAATGATTAGAGCTAGTGTTTAAGTAGAACTCATTTTGCTAAAAGAAAACATGTGTAAGTAAGGCAAATTTTCATTGATATTTCCTTTAGCCCTTTAGGTCACCAAAAGGAGAAATCTTAAGAGTCTAAATTTCATTTGACAAACATAATCCTGTTAAAAAGTAAGAGTTAAGAGTATAGTTTTACAAGGATTCGACAGATGTCATTTTAAGAAGTATGGTTTGTCATAAAAACATTAAATAAAGCTTTTTTGTAATTAATTTATAATGGCTGCTGTTTTATTAGTGAAATAACTAGTTGGATTTCATTAAAGAGGTCTTTCATCACATGGTAATACACTTTACTCCTACTTTAGCTTTAGAAGCTATTCTTGTCTATTAAAAATAGATCATCATAAAATTAGATTATCGTCACTTCTTGTCTCCATATTCTACTTGAAAGCTAATTAATACTTGATGACATATTCTTATTTCATATGGAGTATTTTCGTCTAAAAAATAAGATTGGATTATATATGTTGCCAATCTACTTTATACTAATCCACAAACATTTGAAGGCTTTCTATTGGTTGCAGGAATTTAGGAATAGTGGGGCCCACATCAAAACTAAAACATTAATTACTCTCTCTCCTCTACTTATTTATTTAGTGTTTACATATTTACAAACTATGTTTACATATTTTATTTTCATATTCACAATTCCATAATTTTATGTTATTTAGATACATTCATATTATTTTCATATTCCAGGATTAAAAAAAAATTTATAAACTGATAATTTCATGCAAAACAAAGTCCAAAAATTAAAATTACAATACTCTTGCAACTAAAAAAAATAATTTCAATTTAAAAAAAATAATTTCAATTTCAAACAATTGATAATTAATAATTAAAATTACAATACTCTTGCAACTTAAAAAATTTCTCAAACGGAACTATAAATTGCTTGATGAGACGGAACTATACATTGCTTGATGAATATATCTGTAAAAAGGCAATACCCGATTAATCTTCTTTATATAAAAGAAGAAACATTTTAAGAAATCTTATTGGTTCCATATTTTTAGGGTGAAAAAGGTGACTTCTTTTTTATATGGGAACCCACGTCCCTTTACATATTTAATTACAAATCTTTTACTCTCTCACTTATCCTCTTATTTAATTCCAAATTTACACAAAACCATACATTATACCTTTGTGTTGCATAAATTATACTAATACCATATAAACATTAATCAATCAATACAAAAAAACAACAAAAAAAACTCCAAATATTCAATAATATTCTACATGAAGAGAAACCGATGTAATTAATAAAAACAAAAAATATGTCACATATAAAATTGAACAAATAATACATATAGCATAAGATAGAAGAAAAATGGATTGTTAAAAATACCAACTAAAAAATTACCAATTTTAAAGATATTCACAGTCCTTAATATTTTGAAAAAATCACGATAAGATTTACATCGAATTATTTTAAAATGATAGATCTACTTTTAAAAAATGATAAGAACTTAAAATTTTCATTAAATAATAAAAGATACCATTAATCCATAACCAATGAGACGAATATAAAAAATACAAAAAAAAATATGACATACATAAAAGATACCAGTAATTGTTTGTTTGGATTGGGTCATAACTTATTTACTTTGACTCATAGAGAAATTTGTTAAGGCGCAAATAAATTAAGTTCTCTTGAGTTTAGCAAAGGTAATACAATTATCACAAATTCTCACACGTTATAAACTTTTGACATATCAAACACTATACTTTTTGCATAGATAAAACAAAAAAAATAAAACCTCTAGATATTAGCATAACAAATGTCTTATTATCTATACAAATTATATAGTATTTGACTCATTTTATTTTAAGATAGATATATTCGTCTTAAAATAGTCTTATTGATAATTATAGATGGGTGAGCAACACTTTTTAATTAAGATCTCAATTTGTAATATAATTTGCAATCAGTGATTGATAACTTAAAATCCCATTTTACATATGTTTTTATTTATACGTGATCTTCGAGGCGACACTTTGACCATCATTTTATCCGCTTATCTATTATAATTACCGTTTGAAAATAAGTTTTTATGGGAATTTTTTTTATAATAAATGTAACTAAGTAAATTTTTTAAAACGTAAATTTTAAAATGTTGACCTCCAAAAAGGTAATGTGAGGAACATGTGTTAAAAGAGGGAGTATTATATGTATGTCGAATCTACAATTGTAGACTACTTTTATTATCACGGCAGTGAACATTTAATCACGCTCATTTGTATCCTCATGTATCCAACGATAATACACGACAAATTAACTACATTTAATAGTACATAATATGTTTAACCACGACCCGTGCAATTTTATTTGCACGGGTTTAAAACTAGTTTTTGATAAAATGTAACAACAGTTTATATCAACTTGTTTTCAGTAGTGGTTACTTCTAACTATAAAGTGGTTACAAAATCACGTCTTATTACTTCATATCAAAATGCCCCGTCTAAAGCAAGACCAAGTGATACTTGATTACTTGTAGTAACAAGCACATATGATTACACTATATTAGATAGATTAAGATATAAGAAAAGATGTTATTATAGGTATCATAATAATATCTTATACGATATTTTTGGAGTATCCTTTAAGATGGTCTACTATATATTGTCGTCGATTTCATTAGTACTCCGTAATCAAGTCATTTACTTATAATCAGGTCATTATACTATCTTACGGTGTAGTAAACTAAATAATGACGATGATGAGCAAATATAATATCATGAAAGATTTGTAATAAACGTAGGCGTCAAAAGATTAATTGACGGAGTATGGCTTACAGAGTATTATTTTCAGATAAGCAACATAAGAAAATAGCGAAAGCCTTTTAAGTATATATCTTCAGATAAGTTCTCACGTTGTGGCTTACAGAGTATTATTTTATTAGACATCTTTAATTTCATTAGTTTTCGATATATTAATTGACGGAGTATGGCTTACCCAAACTCAGTCAGAGACATTATCTCAAGCAGTCCGAGGATTTTAGTAATTTTTTTAAAATATTTTCAAATGTACTTTATGAAATTAATCGTTCGCCCTTCCACCCTCTCCCTAAGTTCTTATCCCGAGTCCGCCACTAATCTCAAGAGATCTATTTAGATAAAATATAGGGAGTAAAGTAATGGTGTTACAAGATACTTGTTTTTTCTATGGACAATTAAAGTTTGACTTTGATCATTTTGTTAATCTCCATAAAAATGAAGGAAGAGTGTAGTGTAACTGCTCCTCCACTCTTTTGCAACTACAATGATACAATCTACATAAACAATAGTGCTCATTTGTGACCTCTTACAAGTGTATCAACTATACAAGTCGACAAGTAGTGATAACCATGCATTTATCTTTAAGTTACCTAATTTGAGTCAACCTTGACTTGGTGATCAAATTTTCACGTGCTCCAATTCTTAATCAGTCCAAAACTTTTTGATGAAAAAAAATTTCGGCTTAATTTTTATGTTGAATTTGTGTCTTGAATTGGTTTAGTTGTCACTTCGAGTGGCTATGTTTGGGTTAGGGCTCTGCTTTAGGCTTATGGTTCTGTTTTGGGCATTCTAAATTTTCTGTATTAGCTCTTAAAGAGTACGTATATATACTATCTAAGACTTAATCTATCTAGTTATGCACATTATCATAACTTCTAAATTTGAAACTCTGTAAAATTTCTCAATATCATTAAAACTCTTCTACCCTCTGCGTTGTGAACGTAGCTAACACATCGTTAATAAACCACGTAAATATGTGCATTATTATCTTTATTGTTTTTATGTGTTCTCTCGCTTCTGTTATAACATTTCAACTTGGTTAATTCTTACTACATATTTACCGAGTTCCTGGCTTGTCTAACTCTCTGACTACTTAAATTAAGTCATCACTATAGTGGAGCTTCCATTAAGGGGTGTTTGGTTCAAGGGATAATAATGGAATGGGAGGAAATGAGATACTATAGATGTAAGGATTTTCAAATTCATATAATTTTAAAACTTGTACGATTCATTTTAATCTAATTTTTTAAGAGAAAAGAGAGCGCTTTTATTACTTGAACGCGAATATGAAGTTTTAAACTACAATATAAGTGATCAATTCAGGACAAGAGTCCACCTACACTCGAGTCGAGTAATCCAGCGACATAAATAATGTGCCATACCAAGAGCTGCTTCGTTACTCAATCTCTAAACAAAGGAAAAACTAAGATTATCAAAAACCTCTCGAAGATCAACAACTTCATGTCATGGTTGTCTAAAAAGCAACCTATTGTCACTTTGTCAACAACGTTTATTTTTGTGCATAAATATATAGCGGTTAGATTGCACCGAAATACGATTTTGATCGTTGAGATAAAATAGACCTTTTATTTCTTTTTAGGAAATGGAGAGGATCCTATCTCGATGTATTAGGGAAATAAGTTATATGGTTGAGCTGAGGCGGCAATCCCGACAATCAGTAGCATTGAAAGTAATAGTAATATTAATCATAAATGTCGTAAGAGTATTGGTTGAGATAAAATAGACCCTTTATTTCTTTTTAGCCTTGGTAACAGCTGAACCGGCAATCCCGACAAAACTTTTCACCTTGGCTTCATCTCTCGCCGTAAGAGTATTGAAAGTAATAGTATTATTAACCATAAATGTTGTGAAAGCAGTAGCATTAACCAAGGGATTAGTGATTGTGTCTCGTAATTTAATTGATAAATTTTATTTTATCATAATTTTAAGATATGTCATAAAATATATATTATAAATAGTAAGTATATGAGTTAGACAATTCACAGATAGACTGGGTGCGGTCGAGCACTACTTCTAGTATGGCAAATTATTTGAATAATTTTAAATTCCATTTAATTTAATAAGTTATAGTTATAATATGACATACGACATGAAAACTCATATACTAAACTAAAATTGACCTAAATCAACACTGAATATCTAATCGAATTTAATAATCCCTCTACTTTTTATTTTCTTTCTTTTCGACTTTTTCGTTGGCGGTCTACACCAAAACTAGTTTTTTTATGGTTAAGGAACTTGTCTAGTTAATTTTTTTTTTTTTAACGCGATAGTTAATTATTCTTATGGTGTATTGAAAACATTATTTGATTGTACACTAAATATTTCATTTATTTGTACCTTAATAATATGACCCTTTTCACCCCCTATATACTAATAAAATAAAATTCTGAAAAGTATTCCATTCAAACTTCATTTACTTAATTAATTTACTTAAATAATGAAATAAATGTTAGTTAAGTTCATTCACTATGTAAGAAAACTAATAATTATTACTATTTATTTCATTAAATTATTATCTTTTCATTTAATTTAGTTTATCTTCATAAAATTATATAATTTTCATTACACTCTAAACTATAATATTTTAATTAAATAAAATAATAAAATAAAATAAAAAGTAAAACTATAAATTATATTACTAAGTCTTTTATTGATGTTATTATCAGATAATGACTTGACCCGCATAAATACAACACTCTAAATCATTATTATTAGCTTTGTGACAACAAAAAATTGAAAAAAAATATTATAACTTGAAACCATTAATTTAAAGGTATGAAATATTTTCATTAAAATAAATTTTAGCTAATTACTCAATTCTGATGGTTAATTTTAAGTTTCAACATTTTTTAATCAAAGCAAAATATAATGATAAGAAATGTGCACTATGAATGAGATATAAATTTTATATATGTAATTTTATAAAATAAAAAATAAAAACTCTATAAACCGGTGTATTACCGGCATGATCTCTAAACTACTAATCATATATTCATATATACTAGGTTTGGTAGGTCTGCTCGGGCTACCTCTATTTACCATTTAAATTTTATTTTTTATGAAATAAAATTATACTCCCTCCGTCCCGGTCATTTGTTTACCTTTGCTTTTAGCACAATTATTAAGCAAATGGTAGGGGACCATTTGTGGTGGTCTTTGGTGGATGACAAGTGGACACTACTCCCATTGAGACATCAAATTACTCATAGAAAACATTCTCAATATAGAAAGGTAAACAAATGAATGAGACACCCTAAAATGGAAATGGTAAACAAATGACCGGGACGGAGGAAGTAATAAACTTGCCAAACTCATACATTTATCATTTATAATGCAGAGTATATTTTTACATGACATATCTTAGAGATATTGTTACTTTCACTACTCTCGCATGTAATTCCATGAATTTTACTTCGATGTTGCTTCTAATAATTTCACTACACCCGCGTCTGTTATTGTTACTTTTTCTAATTCTATTAGACTTATGTTTGTATTTACATATTAAATTTTTGATTAGATTGATATGTGTCCATTATTTTCATTGCCCCGTAGCTACTACGAATATATTAATATAAATTATGTTGGGATCACATGATGTCATAATTTTAATTAATCAAATTTATGTAATTTTTTTTTTCATAATATATATACTTTCCAAGTTATGGTTGAACTCTTAAATTTTAGTTGTATTTTCTTAATTAATTACTTTCTTAATACGGTTATCCACTCTTATACATCTAAAACTATATAGTATAATGAATCATTCATTGAAGTGATACCGCTATTAAAGTGGTCGAATATGACAATTTGTGTGCGTAGAGACTTCCCAAAACACTCAAAATAAACAAAAACCCTTATAAAATTAGGAAATCTTCACCAAAAACAGATTTTAGCCGATATTTTAATGATTAAATTTTAGTTGATATTTTAATAATAAAATTTTACTCGATACTCAATAATTAATAAATTAATAAATAAATAAACAGATTTTACACGATATTGATTAGGTCAAAATCAAAATATATTTGGTAAGCACTCTTCTTCGTTATAAATACCCCCTTCCTCCCTTGGTTCCCAAGCAAAGCCGTTCATATTCACACTTTCTTATTTTCTTTCTCAAATTAGGGTTTTGTCACAATGTTTCATTAGGGTTTAGTGTTTCATATATAAATATATATAGATATCTCCATAAACTATTCCTTCAGTAAACGTTTAATGGCGTCTAAGTACTTAAACTTGTTTGATTTGCTCGCCGGTGACGAGGAAGGCGATGATGTTAGTGTTCTTTATGATCGCATGAAGCAGAAGGCCGTCGAAGACGTACCCTCTTCTCCTCCTAAGACTAGAAAAGAACATATTGTCTTCGGTAATTTATTTTTTTTCTTGATCTTATACTATTAAGGTTTTTTCAGTATAATAGTTGTAATTTTTTTTATTGCTTGTGTTGTTATTTGATTTTACTTGATTTTATTATGACGTTGATTGTAAGATAGGAGTATTTAATTATCTTTCAAAGAGATTGAGTTTTAAATATTGTATAGTAATTTAATTCTTCTTATTCTTTCATTCATTACCAAATTTGATCGATGAAAAACCTATATTCTAATCATTATTGCATTAAACAATTTTTAATTATGATCAGAGATTGATTATTATTATTATTATGTTGTATGTTAACTATAAGTCAGTAACGATACTTCCTCCGTTTCAATTATTTGATTATCTTTGATTTAAATACCCTCACAATGAATACAATTACATCATTAAAGTTTCAACTTGCAATCTTTAATTTTCGAAAATAATTCTTACTTTATAATAATTTTGAGTATTGTTAGTTGTTGTAATTGATTCATAATAATCTAAATATTTGAAAATAATTGTCTGCTGGTTCAAGATGAATGGCATGTTTGCTTTCTTTCACTGTATACTTACAATGCATTGTATATTAAATGCATTAGACATTAACCATCATTAATTGACAAAATTTAAACAACATGAATGTTAATCCCCAATTTTAGTTGTATTTTGAGAATATCTTATATCGATGAAATATTAGAAGGGAGACTCATAGATATATTATTGATGTTGTGTAAATACGATTACAGTATTTGGTATATTGGTCGATTTTTAGCATATTTAAAGGTTTTAGCATGTTAATTTTTGTGTTTGGTAAACAACATATTGAATACATATTTGGGGTCAGTGCTTTACAACATATTGGTTAGCATATTCTAAAATAGGAAATTTTACTCGGTTTTACAAATAAAACTAACAATTTATTAATTGTAAATCTGTCAATTACCAAATACTCAAATTAATTTTGCTGCTTTTACAATCTGTGTATGATGAAATTAATTTGCTGACTACCAAACACAACCTTTTAGTGTAAGGTAAACTTAATTAGGGAAACTAAATCCTATCAAATGCCTTATTTAATAATTCTAATAATATTACTTCCCTAATCTTTATATTGCTTCTAATCTTCCCTAAACTTATTTTGATTCTAAAGAACAAGCTCATGGGAATGGAAATGAAAACGGGACAAAATCGGATGAAGAAGGCTGGCAAGTAGTTTCTAAGAAAGCTGTCAAGAAGGTCCAAGAAAACGGCAATGAGCATGCTAATGGTGATGGTTCCGAACAGGCTAAGGGGGGCGCGGATGTAAATAGTGAGAGGCCAATGACAAATGGGGCTGGGAACGGGAACATGAATGGTCGTGGTGATAGGAAGAGGGGTAATGGTGGATATCGTGGCCAAAGAGGACGAAGAGGAAGGGCTAGCGACAATGGTGAAGTTAAGGATTTGAGTAATGGTGGCAATGGAGACGGTGTTGATGCTGGCGACAGTAATGTTAATTCTGAAGGGTGAGCTTTCTGAAGTTTTGTTCTTCTGTTTTGTAGACTCAATGTCGAGCATTTTGCGTCTTTTTATACTTATTTCATCACGGGTCACTTGGAAACCTGTCTATCTGTGTTTTGCGAACATCTTATCGAGTTGTGTAGGTACTTGTAGCTCACACATGAACTTAAGGAAATTTCAATGTGTGTGCAGTGATGCTGGTGTCACAGTAGAGTCCTCAAATGGCAAAGAAACGGAAGAACAGGAAACAACTGAGGAGGTCAAGATCGATCTTCCAGAACCAGAGGAAACTGCAGAGGAGCGGAAAGAGAGGGAGAGACTGGAGCAAATCAGGAAAGAAAGAGAAGAAAGACGAAGGTTGTGGGAACAGGAAAAGGCTGAGGTATTTTTCGTTTACCCGGAGAATCGAGGACATTTATGATGTTGACCTGTTTTAAGCCAGGTCATAATTACGTGTGAAAGTTTCCCCGTCTCAATGACTTTACTGTCTTGCAGGAAGCTAGGAAGATGACTCTTGACCAATATGAGAAAAAACTCTTAGAGAAGAAGCAAGCCTTAAACCTCCAGAAGGCGGAAGCAAGAAGAGTCGTATCTGCTGAAGAGGATTTCGAGAACATGAAACAAGTTGGGAAAAAGAAAGATAATGATGAAACACTGGTGAGTGACTTCCGAGTTCAGACTGATAACTGCCACTTCAGTTGATTGTAATCCTTGAGTATGATTGAACTCCATATGTGCCATTGCAGGTGGTAGAAAAAGAAAAGCCGAATGGAAAAGCTGTCCTTGTGAAGTCGGTAAGTGAGAACTTGT
>JAIUZE010000428.1:0-168635 GCA_022085475.1 Heliosperma pusillum
TCGAAAAAATATAAGTTACTGACGGAAATTGTGGTGAAATACGATTTATTAATTTTCATGCACCTAGTAGTCAGTTTCATGCATCTAACAATTTTCATGCACCTGGTGCTCATTTTAATGCATCTAGAGCCCGTCAATTTTATGCACCTAGTAATTGTTTTCATGCATGTATCAATTTTTCGTGCACCTAGTGCTCGTTTTCACGCATTTAGAGTAATTTTCGTGTACAAATTGAATTTATGTACATTAAGTACATATTTTTTAATATAATCAATAAATTTTGTTTAGTTACTGCAAGTATTTTGCTTCAATAAACTAAACTAATAGTAAATTATCCAACAAAACTTTTGAAACAAGATTTAGTGGAGATTTAGTAAGGGTTCTCACGGTTCTCATTATGTTAGTGGTTCTCACCGGATCCTGACCCTATATATATAGGGGCGGGATCTGGTGCGAACTAAAGTACGGTGCGAACCGTACGAACTAGCTTAAAACAGTCAGACCAAGTAATTAAGAAAAGTCAACCTTATAACACCAAACATACTGATTTCCCGTCACTTCCAATCCCCCATTTCATTATCTCCTTTACAAACTCACCTATCCATCATACCCTTTCCGGTGACCACCGGTGCTCCGGCTAGACGACGTCACCGCCATCTTCTTTTTAATATCGGCGGCTTAGATCTGGTCAAACACCACCGACAGACCGCCGTCTCGGAGCTCCGTTTGTCACAAATACCACGGCGAGCTACTTTGGCGTACTAGCTTAGTCGTCCCATTCACCGTTGGTGTCTCAATGGCGACGGTGATGTGTGGTGGTGGTAGCGTCGTTGTCGTCGTTATGGTGGGCAGCAAAGTCGGGTGAAAGTTTACTTTGATTAATCGGATAGTTTATCTTACAGATTGTTGATTGAAAGGAAGTGGCGATTGGTTCTCCATGGCTTCTGGACTCCGGTTGCGGTTTCGAGTTGGATATCGTCTTTGGTCACCGAAGTATCCAAATGGTGGTGGTTGGACTTTTATAATTTTGCAGGTGAGTCGAATGTTGGAGCTACTGCAGTGGTCCGCGATATTACTTCTGACGCTGGGCTGTAGGATGGTGTTCGTCTGATCGAAGGACTGCAGGGGAGGTTCCAACTATAGAGTGCAGTGATGCTAGCTTAGAGATGGAAGCAATTTGCAGTTCGTTAAATATTCCGTAGTTATCAACTTATCTTAAGCAAAGTATGAAAATTGTTGATCATCAACCAATGAATTTGACTTAAATAGTTGAAAATAGGCATGAAAACAAGGAAAAGAGGGTGAAACTGTTAGTTTATTGAAAATTAGACAAAAAAGATGAAAAAATTGGTGAAAATTTCAATCAAGTTGCCGCAATTGAAGGATTCATGATTGTTTGAACAGAGTTTGAGTTGGGGGGTTTAATATCTGATCGTAATAAAGGCATGTAACAATACGTAATTGAGTGAATCAAAACATGCCATTTTTTCAATTAAAAAAAGCAATCAATCACAAAAATATAATTCCTATCAATATAAATCAAGTTACAAATTGAAATGGAAAATGATAGCTTGTACCTTAAACTATAATTGGGCAAAACATATGTATCTAACAACTTAGAGAAATGGATCTAGCTAGTTAGACATATGTATATAGCAATTTAAAGAAATGAATTTAGCTAGTTAGAGGTATGTATCTAGCTAGTTAGATGAGTGTATTTAGGAACTTAAACGAGTGTATCTAGCTAGTTAGATGAGTGTATCTAGGAACTTAAACGAGTGTATCTAACTAGTTAGAGGTATGCATCTAACACATTAAAGAAGTGTATCTAGCAACTTAAACGAGTGTATCTAGCTAGTTAGAGGAGTGTATTTAGGAACTTAAACGAGTGTATCTAGCTAGTTAGATGAGTGTATCTAGGAACTTAAACGAGTGTATCTAGCTAGTTAGAGGTATGCATCTAGCACATTAAAGAAGTGTATCTAGGAACTTAAACGAGTGTATCTAGCTAGTTAGATGAGTGTATCTAGGAACTTAAACGAGTGTATCTAGCTAGTTAGAAGTATGCATCTAGCACATTAAAGAAGTGTATCTAGCAACTTAAACAAGTGTATCTAGCTAGTTAGAGGAGTGTATCTAGCAACTTAAACGAGTATATCAAGCTAGTTAGAGAAGTATATCTAGCAACTTAAATGAGTGTATCCAACTAGTTATAGGCATGTATCTAGTAACTTGAACGAGTGTATCCAGCTAGTTAGCGACATGTATCTAGCTACTTAAACGAGTGTATCTAGCTAGTTAACGGTATGTATCCAGCAACTTAAACAAGCGTATCTAGCTAGCTAGAGGTATATATGTAGCACTTAAGTGTATCTTGCTAGCTGAAGGTATGTATCTAGCAACTTAATGGGAACACATAAGGGAGGTGACTATCCTTCCGTGGGATAAAAAATGGTTTAGGGTTGGATCATATCGATGGAGTATTGCTCTACTAGTCAAATTTCTATTTTGTGTTTGGAGAAGTGGAGAACTAGTTGTAGACAACCAACATTATTTTTATTATTATTATTTATCGTTTGATCAATAGAGGCTAATGTAAAATAAAACCTATTTATATGAAAATGTTATGCAACCATATTTGTGTAATATGCTACCAATTCTCACATTATAGAGCACCAAGACCTTTAAAACTACCAATACTTCGTCAATTTATACACTTGAGCAACATAAATGTTCAAGATATCATCTTCATGATAAAATTAATAATAAGAAAAAAATAATGTGAAACTAAATTATTTTAATTCTACAATAATAACTACAAAGTATCACCACTGTCAGCCTACGACCACCATCATCACCACCTCAAGTCTACCACCACCACACAATTGCAACCGGACGAACACCTATAAATCCACCACACCGTCACAATTCACAAGCGCCACAAATTCATGACTTTTACACTGACCCCATCAAACATACGACACCATAAACCGTCAACGTACCAACGGCTACTTAGCCTCACATTTGCAACTATTAATAGTGATGAGGATATCAAACCCGCGCGTGTGTCTCGGAGGTGACGGCGTCGAAAGGCAGCAACATCGCTGGTGTGAATTGCAAGGACGTTGTGTGCGAGAAAGATGGAGATACAATAGACGACTCGACAGAGTGGACCTCCGGTGGTTCACCGACGTTATTGTGCGGCGTACAGGGGGGTTAGAATGACATGGAAGAATGATTGAACATGTGAGAAGTGGAAAGAGGTAACTCCGATCAGATGTCCGTCGAGGCGAGGTCGAAGTTGGTGTCGCCGGGAGAGATGGCGTCTACTGGAGGTGGCCGGCGGCTGCAGTGGTGGAGGTGATGGAAGGTTAGGATTTGCAGTAGGTTTCGCTTCGTCAATGGTGGTGGTGGGACAGCCGACGTACTGTGTTTGGGGCTAGTAAAGTAAGTGGATTAGGAGTCACCGACGGACTGTGTCGTCGCCGTTGTTGGTGATCGTCGTCGGCAGTCAGAGCTGCTGGGTGGGAAATGGGAAGAGAAAGAGGCAGGCATATTATTGGTTTGGAATTGGTTTCCTGAACATATGTAGGGGTTTTGAAATGTTGGGCCTTGATAGTTTATAATAGGTATGGGCCTGCTATTGATGTGTAATGACTAGTTCAACAATGTGGTTCGTACAGTTCGCACGGGATCCTGATTATATATATAATATATATATATTTATATATTATTAAATCTATTATATAGTCATATAATCTCTATATCTATATATATTATATATATATATATATATAATATATATATATATAGATTTAGGATCCGGTGGAAACGACCACTCGGTGCAAAAAGTGGAAACGTACTACCCATCAATTTTATTAACAAGCAGCATTACTACAAAGGCCCAAACCTAAACACATACATGCCCATACACAACCAAAAGACATATACATGCCCATACACAAACAAAAGGCCCAAACATAAACTAACTCATCCCTATCCACAACAACCAGTTGGCCGCGACACCACCATAAGACACTCTAAGCAACCATCACCTCCACCCTTAAACGCCAATGAGCACCACTACCCTCAGCCTTCAACGATCCATCCCTCCTCAAACTCTAACCACCCCTCAATCACTCATCACATGTCGTCTGACGTGATGACGGTAACGCACATCACCGACAATCCGACGCAAATAATAGGCAGATTCGTCGACACTCTTTGTTGTAGCTTCCTCTCTTGTGTTCTATCTCCTAGCTGCTTTCACCTTCAATGTCGCCATCACTGTATCAAAATTAGTGTACCTGGTTTATCTTTTGATGTATCTCAATCCAATTTCGATGTACCTAATAACTATTTTTGTGTATCTATGTTTAGATACATTGAAATAGTGGCTAGATACATCAAATATTAGTGTACATACATAAGACAATTAGCAGTTCCAGTGATGTCCGCCATTGATGGAAATACAAGCTTTTATGTTAAATTAATTAATTACCCATTGATGATGATGCAAGCTTTTGTTAGGCTTCGTCCGGTGGTTACCTTGGTGCCGCCATTAAGTTGAACCATAGTGATGCTGATATTGTGATTGCTCAGACAACAACGACAGGTGCTAGGCATGGTAGGTGGCGACGATGCAGTTGTGATGGTGGTGGGGAAGGCGTCAGTTGTCGTCGACGTCAGTGTATTCGGGATGGTTCGTTGTCGTCGTCGTCGGCATCGTACGAGGTGGTGGGTGACGTCGTAAGTGACATGTTTGATGGATGGAGATATCATCGGCGTCTGGTGGTTGACGCGGTGTTTGCCGACGTCGTCTGGTGGTGGTTGTGATGGACAATGGTGGTGCATCAAGATGATAAGTACTGAGTATATATTTATGATGGGTTTGTTGGTAAAGTGTAATATGTGTCAGTGGGTTGCTTTGACATGAAATAAGGATACGCGTGACTTATATGGAGTTCATACAGGTAGTCAGTTAGTACGTTTGCACTTTTTGCACCGAGTGGTCGTTTGCACCGGATCTTGACTCTCCATATATATATATATATATATATATATATATATATATTAGTTTGATTAATACTTTGTATTACATTAGTTTGATCTAATTAAAAGTGATCTGACCCGAAAATGATACTTAATAATCACGCACTCGGATAATAAATAAAGATTTCCATCGAATTAAATTAAATAACCCGACGACCTAGCTAGCTAGCTAATTAATTTCGGGTCGGATCAGTTTCAGGTTAGTGACGCGTGATTATAATAACCAGTACCTTAAAAAGAAAATGACCCGATTCGAGAATCACCCGATCCAAAAATGTCCCGACTCCATATATATAACCACATCCGCTTGACCCGGAAATGATCGACGACCCGCCCAATTTTTGACATTCCCGAAACAGACACGAAAGCCGAAAGGACCCTCCCCGACCCAAACAAACCCGACGTTTGCTTTATCACGTATGTCAATGCTCATTTTATTTTGTTTATATCTTTAGTTATGTATTATTAAAAATTATAAAAATTTGATATTAATATTGTACTCGGTAAGACAATTTAAAAAAGATCTCACATGACTATCTTTTATGTTATATATTAAAAGTTGTATTAAAGATTCTACTCACCTATGAATAGTGCCCAAAAAGCAAACGTATACAATCAAATGGAACGGAGGAAGTATATATATATATAGAAATTGCATCCGGTGAGTACACATATATTAGGTGAGTACGTCCCGCGAATCTACACCATTAGATCTAACACAAATCAAGGGCTGAGATTAAACCTCAATCAGACTATATAAACTTACAATTTAACCTAGCAGCCTCATAACTCATTATCACTTTCTCTTTCATCCCCCATTCTCTCTCTAACTCACCTTCTAAAACAATTCTACGTATACTTTCCAACAATTTAAGTTTAATTATTAATCTCATCAATCTAACCAATTCTATCAATTCGCGATTGAATCTGCTTAATCGATTTAAACAACTTAATCAAACCTCAATTTCAGATCTTTCAATTGAGATCACATCTTTCGATCACACATCTTCAATCGATTTCCAGGTTAGTTCTAAGTCGTGTAGTTACTTTCAAATTCTTATTCAATTAAAGAAATTCGATTTTGTTATTGAATTTTGGTTTGTATAATTAATGTTCATATTGTTAATATTGTTGATTTTTCATATTATTAATGTCGGTTATATGTTTTTTTCATATTAATTCCAAAAAAATCAAGGTTATGAAATGGTGAGACTAATTTTTTTTCATATTTTTGTGGTTTATTAGATTGCGATTGAGAGATCTTATGATGTGCGATTTCATGAATTATTTTGTGTTATAACATCAATTTTATAATATTTACTGTCTATTATATGTGTTAGTGTTTGTCAATAAATTAGGGTTATGAAATTCTGAAATTCATAGCTGGACATGTTTTCATGAAAATTGGGGGTAGAATGACGATTACATTAGCTCCCGTAAAATACTCAACATATATTACAGTAATTGCGTTACCGTAACATTATTACTGCATGACATAAATGAATAAGCATTGAAAGTTAATGTAATAGTGTTACAGTAACAAGAGTACTTCATTGCAGTAACAACATTACTCTATATAAGTCGTTGTCAACATTATTCTTTATGTCGATCAATTTAGAAAGGATTTAGATCATTCTTTATGGAGATTGTGTGCTTCGTTTGACTTTATTTCGGTAATGATTATAATCGTGTTACAGTTTAATGTGTTACAGTAGCAGTTTAATATGTTACATTAACAGTTTTAATGTGTTATGTTAATGGAAACTTGCTGGCCTTGTGTTACAATAATGCATGAAGAATTTGTTGGCGTTACATTACATTGATTTCCTGTACAGTGGTGACTATTTTGATGGCGTAATATAGCATTATTTTTGTTTGAGAAACCATAAATAGATGACCTTATAAACTATTATAATATACTGGTTAATTGTTTTTCAAAGAGTCGTAGTCATTTTCTGAGAATAATAGGAGGACAAGAACTTTATCATTATTCATTTCATTTAAAAGTTCAAGAAGTTCGTTTAAAGGCTATTAGCTCAAATGAGAGAGCAATGTGCAAACCTTGCACATAGGTATGGGTTCAAATCCCATATAGCCTATTTATTTTAATATCGTATTGTAAACCTTTTAGGTGGCCATATAACCTAACATGACTTATTGTGTGGTCCACACCTCTTCGTTAGTTTAATTTATCAGAGAATGTTATGCATTTCTCTTTATTTATTTTTTTGGTAGCTGTTAATGACTTATTGTAACGGTGATAGTGTAATATCATTTACTCATTAAAGTAACAATGTTACAGTAACGAGGATACTGTAACATCATTGATTCGTCAAAGTAATACGGAAACAATTGTAATAGGTTCTAATTCTAATTAATTTCATCAACAAAAGGCAAGTGAATACAGATTCGTTCAGGCGCTTCTATTATGCTAAAATGTTTGGCAACAACACATCACAACAATGTGAAAAGTCTACCTTAAGTATACATCATAATCATACATCAAATACGAAAACAATGTTAACAATCTCAACTAGCATTTCAACTTCAATAACGTTGCCTTCTTCATGCTTATCTTCACGACTGATTAGTTAGTGTCGTCCTCTTTTTGTATATACAGTCTCCTTGCATGCCTTTTTTGTATTGGTTGATCTTTTCAAATCTTCCTGTTCAAATTTGCTGACATTCAAAACAAACATTCAACCATTAATAACTAAACATATGCGAAAGATGTGGTCCATCACTAGTGATGCAATCAAATTTAATTAGAAAAAACACACAACATCAAATATACAATGTTGTAACAGTATTTCAAGTTCATCTTAATCATACATTAATAATGTTATTGTAACGCTATTACAGTAACAAGTGTCGAGTATGTTACGAAAGCTAATCATCACTTTTACCCCAACTTTCACGAAAACAAATATTGGTATGAATGTCACACTGTCATAACCCTAACTTTTCGCAAAAACACTGCAATCGACAAAAAAAAAAAAAAGACTCGAACACATACAAATCTAACATAATTTTTTGGCGAAAAATCAATTACTCAGTTTGAGTAATTGACTTCTTGTGTGGTCCACACCATTTTGTTAGTTTAGTTTATTAGAGAATGTAGTGCATTCATCTTTTTTTTATTTTTTGTAGTTGTTGATGATGATTTGTGACGGTGGTACTGTAACGTCATTACTCATTAAAGTAACAATGTTACAGTAACGAGATTATCGTAACATCATTGATTCATCAAAGTTACAGAAACAATATTAAAAGTTCTAATTCTAATTCATTTCATCAACAAACGACAAGTAAATACAAATTCGTTCAGGTGCTTCTGATATGCTAAAATGTTTGACAATAACACATCACAATAACGTGAGAAATTTTTTAACAAATATACATCATAATCACACATCAAAATCTGACAACAATGTTAACATTCTCAATTAGCATTTCAACTTCAAAAATGATGCCTCAGGTAGCCCACACATAATTTTAATAATCGTTTACATCATAGAATTAAATTTAATAAAAAAACATTATGATCCAGTTTACAGTACCCGTCCAACAATACTATTGTTTGTTTACAGTAATACTACTGCTTTTACACAACTAAAGAGTCCCAAAAATTTACACCATTAATAAACATCAAGTGTTTTTTCCTTCAACTCAACATTTGTTTCAATGACAAGTTGCTTCTCCATAAATATGTACCCAATCTTCTATTTATCCTTAGGACAAACAACTACTGCATCTCACATTTTAAGCAACATATTAATAATGTAACATAGATACAATAACTGAGTTATAGTAACAATATAGCGTTGACAGATATTGTAAAAAAAATGGTTGTTCACCTTTAAAAGAAAATTCTTTTTATTTACAAAAAAAAAAACTAAAACAAGTAATAGTATTACGACAATGAAAGATGATGTTACAACAATTTTGCAAGTTAATCCAGTTTTATGACTAATCTACACCAAAAACTAACAGCATAATACATACAAAAGAGATATAAGAGTAATAAAAACACAGTAACACCGTTACAGTAATACAACTACACTAATTACACAAAGAGTGTTACAGTTCAATACGAATTGGAAAAAAGGCGAACATACATCAATCACGCAAATCATTCGTAGTACCAAGCATAATTGTTTTTGGCAATAACTGAACATGAAGAGCACAACAAAACAATAATACCGCGCAAAACAAAAATGAACATTAATTACTCGGTCTTTACAAATCATTAACTATAATTTTTGGCGAATAGTTGAACATGAAGAAAGACAAATTTCAATAGCCAACAAAACAAAAATGAGCAGTAATTTTCCAGTTTCTACAAATCATTAACCCTAATTTTTAGGCGAAAACTGTTAATATGAAGAAATACACAAATCAATAGCAAGTAAAACAAAATCGACTATCAATTAATCAGTTTCTATAAATCATTAACCCTAATTTTTTTTACAAACATTATAAACACATATAATAAACAATAAACAATATAAAAATAACAATATAACACGAAATAGTTTATGAATCGTACTATATTAATCGCAATTTTACAAATCATACACTACGAACACATTTAATTGATGCAAATAATATGAACAATTGAAAATAACGATTTTACCTCTTCATTTTGTGTTCAAGAATTGAGATTGATGATAACAAGCTTATTTGATTTTGATTTTCAATCGATATGAGCAGATTTCATGTTGAATTAGAATGATTTTTTTAGTATTTTGGGGGTTTTGGTAGAGAGAGAAAGGTTTTTCAAATTTGGGAAACGTAAATTAGAATAATAGCTGGTGTTAAGTTTTAGGGTTGATTTTAGGGTTCGACGTGGCTGCATGAGAGCTCTTGGATCTTATTGATCTAATGGCCCTTATTGATAAGACCGTACTCACCTAAGAAATTAGACTCACCGGATGCTCACTATATATATATATATATATATATATATATATATATATATATATATAGAATTAGGATCATGTGAGTCCACCTATCTTTTTGAGTCCGTGAGTCCAGGATACAATATCACCAGTTATACTAAACAGTATCACGGGTTATACTGTACAATATCACACCACTGAACATAAAATTCGCCCACTATTACTAACTTTTTTTTCTCACACTTTTTGCACACCAATTGATTCCGGTATCGAAACTCCGACAAACACCATCATTCTCTCGCCCTTGCATGCCGGAAAGTCATTATTATCGTCGTTTCACCGGAGTTTATTGTATATAGCTTCTTTTATCCTATTTCTTCTCTACTTAGAATCTTTGCCTCCGGCATTCTTTTTCATAACCAACGACGAGACCCCTAATTTAGCGATGACAATTAAATTTTTTATTGTGATTGGTGGTGGTGTGAGCTCCGAGTAGGAGTAATGTGTATGGGTGGACGAATATGGAGATTGGAAATAAAACATTGGATAAATAATGAGTGATGGCAATGGTGGATAAATGTTTGTTTGTGTCATCTATATGCTTGGATTGTCATCGGTATTAGTGGGTGGGTAGTGGTTGTCAACGGCGAGTAGTATGACATAAAATATTTTTAACCCTTTTGTGCTCTATTTATTTCGTGATATTGTTTAGTATAACAAGTGATATTGTTTTGTATATTCTGTGATATTGTATAACTGGACTCACGGACTCAAATATTTAGGTGGACTCACCGGATCTTGCCTCTCTCTCTCTCTCTCTATATATATATATATAGAGACCGGATCCGGTAAGGCAGCTAATTATGGCGAGGCGGCTAGCCTCACCAAATTCATCCATTAAACTTGGACTTTGTTTGTTTTGTGAATCTCAGACCTTAATATGTGAATCTGAGACTTTGTTTTGTGAATCTGAGACCTTATCATGTGAATCTCAGACTTTGTTGGACTGACACCTAATTTCTAATATGCATTGGGCTGAAAAATTGTTGGGGTCATTCCTAACTTTTCATTTGACCCAAAATCATTTCTCTCTCTAAAAAAATAAAAAGCCCAAAACACTTAACCCATCTCTCTCTAAAAAACTAACAAAAAATATATCTTCATAAAATCTTCATAAAATCTTTATAATATCACAGATTGATATCTTCATGCATAAATTTAGGTAACTCAATCAATCATATAAGTTTGTTAATTGCATCATTCAATCAATTGCATAAATTTAGGTAATTCAATCGATCATTCATTCAAATTTTCGAGAGAAGACGAAGATTTCCAACAATCAATTGCATAAGTTTATTTTTGATCATTCATCTAGGTAATTGATCATTCCATCAATCAATCAAAGACGAAGATTTCCAGGTATTTTCCAGTTAATTCAATCCTAAATCGATCATAAATCGATGATATAACGATCGATTGATATTTCCTTGATGATAAAAGGCTTGCGATTTACTTATTACATTATTTTCGTCGATTTGCAGCTGTAATTGCTATGGAGATTGTAGATATCGCAACGGTTGCTGATAATACAACGGTTGAAACAGGTATTTTTTTTTTTTACGCTGATTAATGTTTTATGAATCATAGATTGTGTTTTATGAATTCATATGTTAAGTTTGTGAATCTGAGTCCTTGTTTAGTGAATATTGAAGCTTCATCTGTGAATATATAAAAGATAATACTCTGAAACTTGATCGAAAATTAATAAGATCATGTACTTTGCTCGTTTCCTTATTTTGTGAATCACAGTCCTTGTTCAGTGAAACTTAGACCTTGTTTTGTGAAACTTAGAGCTTGTTTTGTGAACCTAGAAGATAATATTATAAAACTGACTACTAGCTAAGTGGTTAAAATCATCTTCTCTGCTCTATTCTATTGTTTGTGAATCTTAGAGATTTTTTTGTGAAACTTAGAACTTGTTTTGTGAAAGTAAAAGATAATATTATGAAACTTGATACTTGCTGTGTCTATTATTTTGTGAATCTTGTAGGCCTCGTTTTGTGAATTATACAGCTTGTTTGAGTTCTTGTTAATCTGATTTTGTTGAACCTTTTATCTCCTTAGGTGTTGATTCCAATGTCAACTCCAACGCTCTAATTCTGGTCAGTTGTGGTGTGACGCCTCGTGTCGGTTGTGGTGAGGATCTTTGCTCTAATGTTGGTAGTTCTGGTCAGGATGGTGAGGTTTCTACTGTTGTCTCAACAACCCCTACAATGCCAACTATTTCCACGCCTACTACTTTGGTAACTTACACACCGTGTGGTAGTGAGCAATGGATAAGTAGGATTGAAGAGAAGTTTACACCGGTGATTGGCAAAACATTTGTGGACTTAGAGTCAGCGATTATGTTCTACAAAATTTATGCTATTGCTTGTGGGTTTGAAGGAAGGCTGTCTTCAACTAAGAGGTTTCATGATGGTATTATTCGAACAAAAGTCATGGTTTGCCATCGTGAAGGTTTTAATAAGAGGAAAAGACGTCCTCCCCAAGCTGGTGCACAAACGAAGACAAAATCAACTGCTAAAACCGGCGCGAAAAAGGGTGGAGGTGGAGATGAGGCTGAGAGTTCTAATAGGCGAACAGGTACTAGGATAACCAAGATTAAAAGGTGGGGGTGTGAAGCGATGATCAAATTCATGTTCGAAAAAGGCATGTACAAGATTCAACTATTCTACGAGGGTCACAATCACCCACTGACTCCGGTGAAAGATAGGGAATTCGAGAAACTTGCAGAAAATATAAATAAACTGGAAGCATATCATAAGCAGTTGATTATCCAGAATTCGAGAGTGAATGTTGGGCCTAGTTTAACATACAACTTATGCAAGGAGCAAGCAGAGGGTTTTGAAAATGTGGGAGCTTCCCTTAGGCAATTCAAGAATTTTCAACGGAATGTGAAGTGTCTACTTAACTGTAAGGATGGACAAATGTTCATATCGCGTTTGGAAACCCTTAAAGAAACGAAAGGGTTGGAATTTGCTTATGAAACGGATAGTGACGGATCTTTGGCAAGGATTTTTTGGACAGATGCGGTGTCCAAGAGATCTTACGCATTGTTTGGTGATGCATTTTCATTTGATCCTACATATGGAACAAACAAATACAACATGAAATTCACGCCTTTCACTGGCATTGACCATCATAAGAAATCGGTAACTTTTGGATGTGCTCTTTTAGACCATGAGGACGATGGAGCATTTATTTGGGCGTTTCAGCAATTTTTGAAAATAATGGGTGGCAAAGAACCACATTACATCATCACTGACCAAGACCCAGCAATAATAATTGCAGTTCCAGGTCTGTCTGTGAATCTCAGACCTTATTTAGTGAATCTTAGAGCCTTTTTTGTGAAACTTGGTTAAAATGACCTCTTCTTACTCTTTTTCTTATTTGGTGAATCTTAGACCTTGTTTAGTGAATATTAGAGCCTTTTTTGTGAAACTTGGTTAAAATCACCTGTTCTTACTCTTTTTCTTATTTGGTGAATCTCAGACCTTTTTCTGTGAATATTAGACATTGTTCTGTGAAACTTGGTGAATCATTTAGTTATACTTTTTGGTGAATCGAGAGACATCATTTGTTAGACATAGCTTTTGCATGTGGCACATTATGACATAATATGAGATTAAACAATGATCTTGAAAATATGAGATAATGTGATTTTGTGATTTTGCAGCCGTGTTCAAAATAGCTAGACATCGCTTTTGCATGTGGCACATTATGAAAAAAGTAACAGACAAGGTTGGGAGCAAAATTTGCAAAGAAACTGAGTTCTTAAGCCGTCTGAACAATGTTGTCTGGAATGACGACATAGAGCCTGAGGAATTTGAAGAGAATTGGGATAAGGTCATGAGTGAGTTCTCGTTAGAAGGACATAAATGGTTGACTGACAAGTTTGCAGAACGAGACCAGTGGATACCCGCTTATTTCAGGAATGTGCCAATGGGAAACATTTTAAAAACCACACAAAGATCAGAGAGTACGAATAGCTTCTTCAAGAGATTTGAAAATAAATATGGGACTCTCGTGGAATTTTGGATGAGATTTGAGAGTGCCATGGACCAACAAAGGCACAATCTAAAGCTTCTTGAAGCACAGAGCGATAGTTCAATGACTGAAACAAAATTCGGGTCAAAATGGGAGGACCAAGCAGTGAGGGTCTATACGCATGAAGTGTTCCCAGAGTTCCAAAAGGAGGTTCAGTTTTCGATAAATGCGAGTAGTGTCTGTGGATATACCCCACCAGATCCAGTAACTAACTTTGAGGTTTCAATGGTTGAGGACGCGAACAAGCGAAAGAGATATGCGGTTGAGTACAATATGAGAACACTGGATGTAAGTTGTTCATGTAAAATGTTTGAAAGGAAAGGTATTTTATGCAGCCACATCATCTATATTTGCTCAGCGAAGTTTAAGGAATTACCTGAGAAATACATCTTGCGTAGATGGAGAAAGGATGCACTCAGAAACCCAGTTCATGATTCGAACGGAAACCTTCTGGAAAACTACGATTCTGCTGCTAATAAGAAATTTGGAATGCCTCGTGTCTGGTCTGAGATATATACAACTCTTGGTATCCTAAAAACTAAAGAAGATTCCGATCTGAGTGAGTTTGCTGAGCTAATTAGAGAATTCCGAAAGAAGTTGGAGCCAAACCCAAAGCCTTTGACAAAGGAACAGGAATTGGAGGTCCTTCTGAACTGCAAGATTCCAAAAGAAGTCAAGATCCTACCACCTAAGGTCTCTAAGAATAAGGGTAGTGGTAAAAGATTGGTGAGTGGTAAAAATAAGGCAATTATGAAGGCAAAAAAACCGAAAAGGTTGTGTGCTAAGTGTAAACGTATGTCACACCATGATAAAAGGAATTGTCCAAATGCTTTTGCAGAGCTTCCTCCCGAAGATCAAGTATGTGATTTTAGTTTCACTTCTGCTTTTTTAGTTCTGAAATGTGAATCTATCTCCTGATTTTGTGAAACTTCGACTAGATTTTGTGAAACTTAGCCCTAGATTTGTGAACAAGTTCTGAAACTTTTGCTGTTTTTCTTATTTGGTGAATTTCAGAGCTTATTTTGTGAATGTCAGACTTTTTAATATGAATCTTAGAGCTTGTTTTGTGACACTTTGTTTAACAGGGTGATACATCAGGAGAAGAAGAAGAAGAGGAAGAAGAAGAGTGTAGAGAATGATGGCGATGTGAGCATGATGACGATGGAAAGAGAACAAGTTTTATTACGTTTACTTTGATTAACTCTTTCTCTTATCTTGATTTTGGGAAACTTCGACAAGATTTTGTGAAACTTAGAGCTTGATATTTGAACATAGAAGGTCTGAAACTTATTTTGTGAATGTCAGACCTTATTTTGTGAATGTCAGACCTTATTTTGTGAATGTCAGACCTTATTTTGTGAATGTCAGACCTTATTTTGTGAATGTCAGACCTTATTTTGTGAATGTCAGACCTTATTTTGTGAATGTCAGAGCTTTTAATATGAATTGGTAGAAGACGAAGAACACGAAGAAGAGTGTTGCTTAAAATTAACAGTAGGTTGTCTAGGCCAACTTCTCAATCCTATCCTTTTCCTTCATTTTCAATGGTTTACGGTGTTGATGTCGATTATTATGATTATGATTTTATTTTAACAGAATTTGATGTCAATCGTTTTCATATGAATCTATTGGATTTTGTTAGCCATGTTGTCATTTGGTTGTTATGAACATAGATATGGCCCTTACATTGGTTTGCGACTTGCAAAGTAATGGTCATCAAACTCAAATATTGAAATTGGAAACTTTAATTACATTTAATTGGAAATGTTAATTAGACTATAATGAAACTTTAATTACATTCAACAAAAATCATTTCTTGGCTTTATCAATAAGTGAAAACCTACACAAACAAAAACAAGTACAATATTCAGCAAAGTTATGAAGGAATGGAATTCACGTCATTTTTCGTATATTAATGAAATATAACGAAGTGTACCTTTTCGTATTTTTATCCCATTTGAGAAGTTCCAACATTATAGACTTTCGATATTCTGGAAAATTCTGCAAAGAGTGACGTATATTAATGAAATATATTCATGCTCCTCAAAATAGTCACTTTCGTATACTAATGAACTTACCTCAAAATAGTCACTTTTCGTCCATAAACTTTGATCATCTAATGCACTCAACCACTTCAGCACAAAAACTCCACAATCATAACTAGATTCACAAAACAAACTCTTAGATTCACATAATTAGGTCTGAGATTCACAAAACAAAGTCTTAGATTCACAAAACAAGTTCTCAGATTCACAAAAGAAAGTCTTAGATTCACAAAACAAGTTCTCAGATTCACATAATAATGTCTGAGATTCACAAAACAAAAACAAAGCAGTCAGATTCACATAATAAGGTCTGAGATTCACAAAACAAACTCTTAGATTCACATAATTAGGTCTGAGATTCACAAAACAAAGTCTTAGATTCACAAAACAAGTTCTCAGATTCACAAAAGAAAGTCTTAGATTCACAAAACAAGTTCTCAGATTCACATACTAAGGTCTGAGATTCACATAATTAGGTCTGAGATTCACAAAACAAAGTCTTAGATTCACAAAACAAGTTCTCAGATTCACATAATAATGTCTGAGATTCACAAAACAAAGCGTCAGATTCACATAATAAGGTCTGAGATTCACAAAACAAGCTCTAACCCAGATTGACATACCTTGTTGTTTGTTGTGGAACATCCAAATTGACAACTTCATTAAGGTGCATGTACAGCAAAGATCTGTAAGACTCTCCAAGAATTGTTGCAACATTGTACAACTGAAAAGAAAGAGGCAATAAAAGATCAAATATATTTTCGGGGTATACTTTTAAAAGATTAAAAACAAATATTTTGGAAAAAAATCATACAATCTCTGAGGCCTGGTGGTTGTCTTCATCCACATTTATACTTTGCATAGAGTCAAGGATGAAATTCTTTCCCTGCTTTAAGTCGCAGATACAAGCCCACCAATGCTTCAACTTCTTGCAATGGAAAGGAATAAAAACCTGAGAAAGTAAATGTACATCAGAAACCAATCAACAATACTTGTGAACAACAGTAAATAAATAACAAAATGAATAACATAACTGACCATGTCGATATGGCTACCATCAGCTGGAATGTATTGGGGCTTTATGTATTGACCCCAAATCTCCGGGTTAGTCTCTGCATCAACAGCCTGCATCTCACAAAAAGGCAATTTGTACAATTTTTTCGAAACAAATTTAAGAATGCAAAATACTTGAATATCAACGTCTAAAGGATTTGACGCTCACATATACTGTTGTTGGCAAGTAAAGCACATTTGATCTACCCACTGTGCGCTTAATCCCAACAATATCAATGATCTACAAAATAAAATTGTGTTAGGAAAAAGAGACATCGAGTGAATCATCCAGTTTCACGAAATCAACTTAGTTTCACAAACTAAGATCAAATTTTTAGATCCAACGGTTTAGAATGTGTCCAGCCGCCTCATACTAAGAAGGGTGCCTCACATGATTCAATTTCTATATAAGAAAGTAACCTACAAGCATCACAAATTGAACACTACAATGAAGAAAATTAAAAATAGAAACTCGTAAGGAAAAGAAATTGAACACTACATACTGAACACAACAATGAACACTGCATGAAAAAAAGAAGCTGTAAGATTCACAAAAGAAGCTGTAAGATTCACAAAAGAAGCTGTAAAATTCACACATAGGTGTCAATGTATATGTAATACATAAGAATTAACAAAACAAGACAGAAAACAAAACAAAGTCTAATATTCACATAATTAGGTCTCAGATTCACATAATAAGGTCTGACATTCACAAAACAAAGCCTCAGATTCACATAATAAGCAAAACAAGACAGAAAACAAAACAAAGTCTGAGATTCACATAATAAGGTCTGAGATTCACAAAACAAAGTCTAATATTCACATAATTAGGTCTCAGATTCACATAATAATGTCTGAGATTCACAAAACAAAGCCGATGAAAACCTGCATGAAAACAAAGTAATTAGTCTTGAAAGTAATGTGATAATCATAAAAAATTATAATAAATGACGAGTGTGCTTGATTATAATCATAAACAATTATAATAAATGACGAGAAATGAAGACGATGAAAATTATTGAAGAAGACGAGAAATAAATGACGATGAAGACGAGAAATAAATTATTGAATAGCAGTAAATAAATGACGATAAAGACGAGTGTGATAATGAATAGCAGTAAATAAATGACGATGAAGAAGACGATTATCATAAACTAACTAGATCAATCGCAAAACACGAAATGAAGACGATGAAGACGAAAGACGATGAAGACGAAAGACGATGAAGACGAAAGACGATGAAAAATGAAGAGAAAGTACCTAATTTGAGGACAATAATGGCGGCCGGAAGATCAGTAGTTGAAGACGATGAAGACGATGAAAAATGAAGAGAAAACGTTTAGAGAGAGAAAGAAAGAAGAGAGAGAGAGTGGAAAAATGAAAAATGACGTAATAATTGGAAGGATTGATTTTTATGGGGTATATATAGTGACACGTGGCATCATCTGGTGAGCCTACAATTTTTAGATCCAACGGTTTAGAATGTGTCCAGCCGCCTCATACTAAGAAGGGTGCCTCACATGATTCAATTTCTATATATAGAATTGAGATCCGGTGAGAACCACTAAGATAATGAGAACCGTGAGAACTCCGCCTTCCGAAATTTATATTTAAAAAATAAGGACATTTTTGGGTTCGGCGTAGAATTTTATGGTTAGATAACATACATCTTGGTCGAAAAATTATAAGTTACTGACGGAAATTGAGGTGAAATACGATTTATTAATTTTCATGCACCTAGTAGTCAGTTTCATGCATCTAACAATTTTCATGCACCTAGTGCTCATTTTAATGCATGTAGAGCCCGTCAATTTCATGCACCTAGTAACTGTTTTCATGCATGTAGCAATTTTCGTGCACCTATTGCTTTTTTTCACGCATTTAGAGTAATTTTAGTGTACAAATTGAATTATGTACATTAAGTACATATTTTTTAATATACTCAATTAATTTTGTTTAATTTCTGCAAATATTTTGCTTGAATAAACTAAAATAATGGTAAATGATCCAACACAACTTTCGAAACAAGATTTGGTGGAGATTTAGTGAGGGTTCTCACGGTTCTCATTATGTTAGTGGTTCTCACCGGATCCTGACCCTATATATATATATATATATATATATATATATATATATATATATATATATATATATAGAATTGGGATCCGGTGAGAACCACTAAGATAATGAGAACCGTGAGAACTCCGCCTTACGAAATTTATTTTTAAAAAATAAGGACATTTTTGGGTTCGGCGTAGAATTTTATGGCTAGGTAACATACATCTTGGTCGAAAAAATATTAGTTACTAACGGAAATTGAGGTGAACTACGATTTATTTATTTTCATGCACCTAGTAGTCAGTTTCATGCATCTAACAATTTTCATGCACCTGGTGCTCAATTTAATGCATCTAGAGCCCGTTATTTTCATGCACATAGTAACTGTTTTCATGCATGTAGCAATTTTCGTGCACCTAGTGCTCGTTTTCACGCATTTAGAGTAATTTTAGTGTACAAAATTGAATTTATGTACATTAAGTACATATTTTTTTAATATAATCAATAAATTTTGTTTAGTTACTGCAAGTATTTTGCTTGAATAAACTAAACTAATGGTAAATGATCCAACAAAACTTTCGAAACAAGATTTGGTGGAGATTTAGTGAGGGTTCTCACGGTTCTCATTATGTTAGTGGTTCTCACCGGATCCTGACCCTATATATATATATATATATATATATATATATATATATATATATATATATATATATATATATATATATGTACAAATCTTTAAATGACATAACAATTTTGATGTACTATACCTATATATATATTATAAAATTAAATAAATTAATTAAATTTAAAGCAAAGTTAAATAAATTAAACGTAATTAATGAATTTATTTTCGTGCCTCAAAATTTAATACCGCGCGCGCGTATCTTAAAAATTGAAAAAAACACACAATCTATAACAACGGTTCTTTATAATACTACCGTTGTTATTACTTTCAACAACGGGCCATACTAAAGAAACCGTTGTCATTGTGTTTAGTAGACTTTTCCTTTTGGCGCATTTTGGTGAAAATATAAAACGGGTATACTTTAACCGTTGTCATTACTCTATAACAACGGTGTTTTTTAGTATAACCGTGGTCAATAGTTTCTCTTAATAAAAAATAATTTACAATCCTATAGAGTAAATTAAACACACAAATAATTTACAATCCCATTATCATCACCATCATCATCATCCTCGTTTACAACACAAATCTTTTTGTTTATTATCATCATCCTCCTCCTCGTTCTCTTTATCATCATCCTGCTCGTTCTCTTTATCATCATCCTGTTCGTTCTCATTTTCATTATTAGGTAATTTTTGTGTTTCGTCTTTAGGGTTTTAAGATTGAAGTTTATCTTTTTGTTTTTCGGTTCTTTGTTCTGTTTATCGTTCTCTTTATCATCCTGATTCATTCCTTTTTAAGTTTTTAGAGTTTTAGAATCTCTGCATGACTTTTTATTTGTTCGGTTACTATTTCATTCATTTTAAGGTCTTAGGGTTTTAGAATCGCTGCATGCATGACTCTGGTCCGTTACTATTTTATTTCTTTTGAAGGTCTTAGGGTTTTAGGATTATAATGGGTGAAAACGGAAAAGAGTAGAAAACAATGATAAGGGGGATAAGCCTGGTGAGAGGGGTGCTTCGCAGTGCCCTGCAGCCCTTGCAGCTATAGCGGCAAAAGAGCCGCTGCCTATAAAATGGAGTGTGAAAGGTGTTCCTACTGGTCAAAATGCTGGCCATTTATCCACTTGGATTGGAGTTACAACCAGACACTTTGCGCCTATTGATTTAGATGATTTCAGGAACCTAACTCCTGTATTGCAGAAGTTACTCTTGACCCGTATAAAGGTTTGATAATTTCTTTAGCTAAACAACATTTTCTTTTGCAGAAGTTACTATTAAATAAGGCAGGAAGCCGTATAAAGGTTCGTATAAAGGTATGATATTAGACATCCGCTTATTAGTATATATGATGATGATGCAGGAAGCCTTCGATATTCCCGACTGCCATGATATGTACCTATTACATAAAGCAGGGGCAGTCTTAAGGCAGTGGAGGTTACATTTTTCTAAAAGTTTCAGGTTACACTTTTCTAAAACTCTACTTGTATCTATAATTTTCTAATTATCTCATCTACTTGCGATTTTATATGATTTGAAGGCCGTTAGCGCCAGAAATCGTGCTAACATTTCACAGAAGCGGAAGGTATATTATGGTTCTCGAGGCGGTTACAGATTGATAGAAGACAATCTCGTCAGTAGCATCTATATATTCGATTTTTTTAATCATACTTGGACTTGATATACATGTATACATATATTATTTTTGAGTTAATGTGTAGGTGTCAAAGGGAGTGACCAACTAGAGTGTGATGCGATTGATGGCAAGTTCAAGTGCCATAGAGTCATATGAGATGACTAGTCGATCACATAGACAGACTGTATGGGACACTCTGTCGGGCAGTGACCGCTTATAGAGTTCTGGCAATTCATAAAGCCTGGTTGTGGCGAGAGCTACTATAGTATTCTTTTTGAGTCAATTCTTTAGACTAGAGACTATTCGCCCAAGTCGACATTGTTTCTGATTGACTTTGATTTTTGCCCAAGCCATTATGTAAAAAGGGGTGAATGAGCAATTATTGGGTCATGAAGGACTGTGAGTGAACAAAGGGAATAGTGCGGTAGGAATTGTCCAACCCCTTGTCAGGGTTATCAAATATCTCAAGGCCACTCGAGGAGTAGTGAACTGGAAATGCGTGGCCACGCTCGGAAGGTATCTACGGTAGATAATTCCGGTCAGACAGTTACTCTCCAGATCGAGGAAACCACTCTAGATATGATCACGTGCAAGTACGACCTGAAAGACACCTTGCATTGAGTGGGAGATTAAAATAGGACAAGAGAATTGGTGACGCATGCTTGTTGCGAACAAGTGGGAGTTTGTTGGAGTGAGTGTCCTCAACAATAGTACGATCACTTAATTAAATCTCATTAACGAGAATACAAAGGGAAGATTAACATTATAGTCAACTCATCCACCTTAATCGGTAATGATTGGCTTACTAGAGTTTGACATTACTGTCGTATGACGGTGGTGATCAGTTGATCCCTTGAGGTCACACCGAAAGGACGATTCCCTAATCAAGAATATTAATTAATTGTATATTGATACAGATTAATTAATCCCTTAAACAGAACAAGTTTACGAGTGAGATATATATATATCTTATTGTAATATGATTAAATAAGATGCAATAATATAATTGTTATATTAGAATGCTTAATGTTTATGAAACATTTGAGATAAGCATGATTGGTTGATTATGATTACAATTAGTTGTAGATCATATTAACCAAATATGAGATGACACATTTTATATATATGTGATTATAAATTATTACTTAAAATGTTAAGTTTAATTTATTTGACATGTAATTGTATTTAAATTAGTTAAATACATAATTATATTATAAGATAACATGTCACATGTCACATATGTGACAAATGACAAAATCACAAATTATAAAATGGACTCCATTTTATGTAGTGGCACCGGTTTTATGAGGATGGGTAGATGGTTGTGTAATTATTAGTGTTCTAATTAAGATTAAAACAAAATGATTACTAACCTACATCTAGCGCTAAAGCCTAATGCTTTGTTTAGACCAAAAGCAATGGCTTGCTCACCCTCCCCCATGCAAATGTTGCACCGGTTTTGGTGAGTGAATAAGAGGATGTTTTCCTCTTATTTCACTTATCACTTGATTTCATTTTTATAAATACAACATCTCACTAGAAATTATGAAAGAGTTAGAAACTTATGAAGTTTCATAGAACTTGTGTTCAAGTACTAACACAACATTACTAGAGTAGTAATTTGAAACGTGTTGTACTCGGTTTTAAGGGCTACTCACTTGAAGTTCTAGTAGACTTGCATTTGAGTGATAAGGGATAGTCTAGGTGCATCACCAAGGAGAGTTGCTATACTTAGAACTAGAAAGTTCATCCATATATCCTTAAGCTCAGGAACAAGAACAAGAAGGAGTCTTGTTCTTGTGCCCTTTACTCGTCCAAAATAACAATGTGAGGAACATTTTCTTTCTCTATTTCGATTTAAATAGTTAGCATGTAACTAGATCTTGAAACTAATTAAAGAGTTAATTAGTATTACTTAAGAAATGTCTTAAGTGTAGGTATATGAACCTATCACCTAGTGCTGCTGAGGTTTTAATACCTCAAGCTGAAAAGGTAAATATGACTTTATTATTTGTTTTTTTCTGCATTTGTTCTTTCCAGCAACCATGCCTTTGATTGGTTAATTTTATTAGGTAAATGAGTCTGAAAAGGGGCGCAACTTGAGGAGCCGGCTGAGAAGACGATTGACAATAATGTTATGGTGCAACTTGAGATGACGGCTGAGAAGACGGACGACCCATCACCTTCAAATGAGGGGCCAGTTTTCGGCAAGGTATGCATGAAGTCTGTACTAGGTATGTAGATCATTTATGATATCTATTATATTTTGGTATTTAATTAATAATGTGTATTCTACAGGCCATAAAAAGGAAGACAGTTATTCTCACCGACCCTTCATCCGAGAAAGTGGTTCGTGTTGCCCGGGGTTTCGTAGACATAATGCCCAGCCAAGCAGCGGAAACCATCTTGGTTCATGGCGTACCACTCTTGCCGAATCATAGAAAAGTGGAGATAGATCAAGCCTTGAAGGGCTATGAAACCCTTATACTGCCCGTCCCAGTCTGTGACGACCTTCAAATTCTGGCAGATGCGGTTCAATGTTTTGTCCAATGGCCTAATAAGCACATTTACCTGGCTCGTGAGCGTACGACTCAACAGAATGTAGTCGGGGTTAGAAAAATACATCTAACCAGCCTTTTGTCTTTGTTTGTCTTTGTTCATCTTTGTTCATCACCTACATAATTAGTGAAATTTATATGTTATATTTTTGTTTTGTAGGTAACAAAAAACATGGATAAGACTAACTCGATAGACAATCTTTATACTAACTCGTCGAAACAACAACTTGATGAGGTATTTAATTAACTTCTCCATTTTTTTAAAAACTCTCTTTATATTTTAATTTCTACTATTGCCTCATCATTGAAAGAGAAACTTAATTTAGTTAGCCACATGTAGGATGTTGTGACAGGTAGCACAAAAGGAAAACCGCATCATTTCCCCGAGCTGAAAGATGTTAGGAGTCTATTCCGTACTAATTATACTGGGAACGTTTTCATGGAAAAAGTACGAACGATGACGATGATGGACCTTTATAAGGAGGCTGGTGCTCGCATAGCAAGCGAGCAATTAATAATTATTTCGCTCGAGGATGATATTTTAGGGAAAGAACGTCAAGCAGTTCTGTCATGGGAAATTCTAGCCATTTGGGCTGGCCTTGACGAGATTGATGTCCAACACCTATATGTTTGGATGAAGTAAGTTTCTTAATAAATTAAATCATGCAATATTCTAATATTCTGACTAAGATATAATGTTTTTAATATCGGAATTAAAACTGTCATGTAGGTTCTTGAAATCGGTTGTGATCCCCGAGACCAAGAGTCCACTTGATCTATACGGATTCCTGTGCCCTTATCTTTTATCTATGCATATCGGGATTATTTCGTATGAAGAACGTATAGATTATATTGCTCATGAATTGGCGAAAAACAAAAAGCTCATTCTTTCCCCTTATAATGAAGTCGGGTAATATATAATTAATATTACGATTCCAAACACAATTGCATTTTTATATGTTTGGTTATGATGTTGTGCTTGTTAATAATGATGTGTCTCTCGATCTAGGAGACATTGGGTGCTAGCAGCGATCATGGCGATCAAGAAGAAAGTCTTTTGGTTGGACTCTTTGCATAAGCAACCATCCGAGACCTTTAAGAAGTTGATTATTAAGTAAGTTTATAATACTGATTTGGCACATAATATTAAGTTTCAATTATTATTATTTTCACTACTACATATATATATTTATGTGACTTTCTGCCTCTTTTTTTTTAAAGGGCCTTTGAGAAGAAAAGAGCTAACGACGATCAACCCACGGAAGATTCTGATGATGGCCCTACTTTTACTACGATAACAGGGGTACGTGCGCAAATACAATACCTTAATTAAGTGCATGACATCTGTCTTTTTTAATTACGCATTAAACTAATTGGTAATTGCCTTCTCGTCTCTTCATTTTTTATGTAATAATAGGTCCCTAAACAGCCGGATAGCATACAATGTGGATACTACATTTGTCGTTTCATGTTGGAGATTATTAGGCGAAGATATATCCTCATTCCAGAAAGAGTTAGTAGTTTAATGTAGCTAATACATTTTTTCATTAGAGCTGATATCTTTGCTGCTATATATGATGTTGCTATGTATGCCTACTGTTGTTACCCTACTGATCGATGTCTTTTATTTGTTTTATCCGCAGTATGCAATCACCACGCCACATGTCTCTGAGTACAAAAAGCACCATATAGACGAGGTAAGGGACTTGTGGGGCAAATACGTCCTTGAACATTATTGTAAGGAAGAATAAATGAAACTTAGATTATTTTGGAAGCAGATAGGGAACTTTAATTTGTAGAAGTCATTAGAGCAAATTGTAAGTATGAATTGCTCTGAAGGAGATCATTTTGGTTGTATATATCATTTTGCTGATGCTGATTTATATATATATATATATATATATATATATATATATATATATATATATATATATATATATATATTTTTTTTTTTGCTGCTGCTGAAAGTGGTTTATGCGTGCTGCTACTGCTGCTGATTTTATGCAGGATTTTCACTGGCAGGGGAACAAATTACTATTTTTTCAAAAACAATGACAACGGTTTTTTTTAAAATTCATTAAAAGCGTTGTTACATATTTCCAACCAAAACTAATCATACTTTTAACAACGGTTTAGTCTGATATACCTATTGTTATTAAAACTTTCCACAACGTCTTTCTTAGTATATTCCGTTGTAATTAACTCTATTCACAACGGGTTTGAAAACCTTAAGCGTTGTTATAATCTTTTCCACCAAAACTACACATACGTTTAACAACGGTTTCTTTTAACACAACCGTTGTTGTATCTTTCCCACCAAAATTATTCACACGTTTTAACAACGGTTGGCTAGTAATAACAACGACTTTTTACCGTTGTTAAAAATATTCACAACAATTTTAACAACGGTTTTGTTGAATATACCCGTTGTTATTAATACTCTCAACAACGGTTTCTACTAACATAAGCGTTGTTGTATCTTTCCCACCAAAATTATTTTCAAGGTTTAACAACAGATGCCTAGTAACGACAACGGTTTTTACCCGTTGTTAAACATATTAACAACGGTTTTTTCATTAAATATGAACCGTTGTTAAAACCTTTAACAACGGAGGCTTTAACAACGTCCGCTTTTTAATATAACAACGGTTATTTATCCTCATCAATTTTCCCTCATGCACTCAACTCACAAACAAAAGTTATCGTACTAAGAAAACCCAAGTTGCGTGTTGCTCTCTTATTTGGCTTCGATTTGCTCAAATTTGTCGATGGTACTCACCCTCCTTCTAGTCATGACGTCACAAGTGACTTTAAACCTGCTCCTAATCCTCAATAAGCCTCTTGGAAGTGTCAATACAACCTTCTTAAAGACGCCTTGATGGGCACCCTTCACTCGTCCATCTCTCACATTGTTCTTAAAGCCACCACCAAAGAGGTTTGGGAAATCCTTGAACAAACCTATGCCAATCCTTTCCGAGGTCATTTACTCCGACCTAAAACTCGCTTTGATAGCATCGTCAAAGGTGATCGATCTATTTTTTTTACTATATACATGACATTACAGCGTGTGTAACTGATCTCGCACTCCTCGGCAAGCCAGTGGACATTGAGGATATTGTCGACATGGTCCTTATAGGCCTTGACTACAATAACTACAAACCCGTCATCAAGGGTGTGTTTGCTCGTGACAACCCTATCACTCTCGAAGCCTTACACAAAAAACTTCTCAATCGTGAACTAAACCTTGCCTATATTCCCTCTGTTTTCCGCCTAACCTGCTGTTGTCCATGCTGTTTCTCATCGCCCATCCTCTAATTGCTCTTCCGTTGGCCTTTCCAAATCCCTTGGTCTCCTTCTCACTCCGTCCTCCACCACTTTCAAAGGCATTTATCAATGGTGCTGTCACCCTACCTCTCCAACTGTTCCGACTTCAAGAGAATCCTCCCCAACACTACATTCCCTTTTCCCCCTCCTCGTCCCCGCCAACCTAGGCCTCAAGCCAATACCGCTACTGCCTCTCTCTCTCTCTCTCTCTCTCTCTCTCTCATATCCTCTCAACAATGGAGCCACGCACCATATCACCGACGACCTCTCCACTTTTTCTCGCCATTCTCCATATGATGGCAATGATGAACTCCTCATTGGAGATGGCTCGCTCCTCCTTACCGATATCCCAAAGAGTTTCTTTCACTATTTCTATTACTTCCTGTTTTCTTTAAAACCTAACAATGTCTTATATGTGCCCTCTAGTTCTCGCAAAATACTCATTGTTTCTCAACCTTGTAAAGACAATAACATCTCACTCGTTTTTTTCTCCACCTTTTTTTGTATCTAGGTGACTTCACTGACCATTCCGCTTCTTCAGTTTTGACGTTAATGAATCGACACCGCCTCTAACTATCCCTCAAGCCCATCTCGGTCTTACCTCCTCCTCTATGGCGTGGCATCATCGTCTTGGGCATCCGTCTTTAGCTAATTTTAATAATATTTGTCGTCAAAATTCTATTAATGTCTCTTCTTTTTCTTGTCCTTGTAACTCGTGTAAAATTAATAAAAGTCATAAATTACCTTTTGTTATTAACTCTTTTACTTCTTCCACTCCACTCGACTTAATTTATTCTGATGTTTGGACGTCTTCTCTCCACTTGCTTGATATTTTTAAATACTATGTCGTTTTTATGGATCCTTTCACGCATTACATTTGGCTTTATCCTCTCACACAAAAGTCTGATACAACCCCTACCTTTATTCAATTTTGTGCACTTGTCAAGAAATACTTCAAAACCATCCTACAAATATATGCTGATAATGGAGGAGAATACTTCAAAATATTACATCCACTACCCTCAATGGCGACCTTTCTCACTTAACCTCCCCTCCTCATACTCCCAAACACAATGAATTTGCCGAACGACGACATCGTTACATTGTTGAAACAGGTTTATCCTTACTACATCACGCCAAACTCCCCACGTCTTTTTGGTCCTTCGCCTTTACTACGAAGGCCTACCTCATAAATTTTTTACCCACCCAAACTCTCCAAAACTCCTCCCCATACTTGGTTATATATTGAATATATACGTTTATCTTAAATATACACAAGATATTACGATGGATCTTTGATTTCCTTAACAGATTTCATGTGATATTTTCCACTTCAAAACCCACGTGTATTTATAATCTGGTTGTAGAAAACAAGTATTTATAATCTAAATTGGGAATTGGTCATACCGTCAGGGAGTTGGTCTGTATTCACTTTAATTTGGTGAAGTGGGTAACAATAATACATTACAACAACTAGTTATGATGGGGCTCCCCATATTATCTCTATTCCTTTCTCATTCGTCTACCTTATTTTTCACTAACTTTTCCACTTACCCTCCCAATTTTATATCTACATCTATGCAACTTTGGGGTTCCCCAACAATATTATATACACATAATAACTTTGGAACCTCCCATATGCACTTAAGTTTGTGTGTATATTTATTTAGGGATCTACTCTAAAATTAGAGCCACCCCAAATAATGGGGAACTAAGCACAACAATAAGGCTCCCCATATGAAGAAAGAGAGTGAATATGGGGAGGTAAGAAAACACCTATGTGAATGCTCTAAGGGAACAGTTTTGGAGAATCGCTCAAGACTGAGTGAATGGAAAGCAAATTTGATAGAAATGTAGATTAACAAATCAATTAATCATCTACTTGATAAATTTTATTTAATATATAGGGTAACATACCGTCGCGGTCATTTATTTATCATCTTATATTTTAGGATGTTTCACTCATTTTTATGTGTAATTTGGTCTTCTAACTGCAATTTTCTCGCTTGTCATCCATTAACTACAGTCATAAATGGTCTCGTTTTCTACTATTTGTCTTTGTGCAAAAGTAAAAATAAATAAATGATCAGAAAAGAGGAAGTACATTATTTTAACATGATATTGTGATACACGGGTTTCGCGATCCTTTTCAAACTGTGATACACGGATTACCTAGAATGGAGAAACGAGGGACAAGCATGAAAACACGCATTTGTGGAGTCGCCACCAACTTTTGTGGGAAGTTGGAACCGTTCGAATACTTTATGTCATGTCAAGACACAAAGGAATGACATGAACACTAAGAACTCGTTACCCTTAGCATTCTATGATTAGAATGACTCTCGTGGATTCCAATGAACACAGATGTTCACAGAGATATGGAGTAAGGCGGGAGGGTACGTATTAGGAAGTTCTTTTGATCGAACACCTAATCCCGCCCGCCTCGATAGCGGCCTTTACTAATGATTAGGGAAACTCTTCTGTTATCGATGTGTTGTCGGTTATATGCATGCAATGCAACATCCACGTTTTAATCCTCGCATGTGAGCTTAAACTATGTCGGTTGAACATGTAATTTAGCAGTTAATTATGTCGGAATAGGATTTAAGATTCGGTTGCATGTGAAAGGTAATTAAATCATACAATGATTTTGAAATAAAATACAAAAGAACAAAGATTATAATGAATTTCATGATCTATGTCGGAAATATGTTTACAAGATTACTTGAAATAAAGAAAAGAATTAATAAAACTAAAACGAATCAGATTAATAGCGATAATACGAATAATTGTCGATTTATTACATAATTAAACTACGTCAAAGCAAAAAAGGAAGATCAGAGACAGAAACCAGCCCGGAATAGGCGCATCAGGTCATGCGTCCTCTGGAAGAGGCGCATCAGACCTTGCATCTGTTCCTGAGTTGGGTTCTTGCTGTGAAGCCAGAATCACAAACAATTAGTGTTCGTTGGTGATTTACGGTTTATTAATGATCTACAAGTCGAATTTAAGTGATTTAAGTCATATTAATTAAACTAATTATATCAAAGACGAATCTAGAGATTTGATATGAACAAATCTAACCTCTCAAGTCACAAATTTGATAGATGACAAAAAACCCACTAATATTGACTATTAGGAATTTGAGTCAAGAACAAAATATCTAAATAATATGTAAAAAATAAAAGAAACAATGAAAGATTAAAGAAAAGGTTTGAAAACAATTTTGACATAAATCCGACATGAATCTTACATTAGATAAAATAAATACAATACAATAAAAAGACGGGATTAAACACCCTCAAACTTACATGTTGACGAAACGAGATATGAACTAAAGTTAACGTTTTAACTCCAGCTTGACTCGAATTCAAAGAAAGTGCCCTCGTAAGAGGAACGATCGATTAGTCAAGATTGATATTGTTGAGTTGGTCAAATTGGTAGGTCAATGCAATAACGTGACAGGTACCTAGAAGGATCTGAGCTTATGTGGTCGATTGATCAAGCAATTAGTTGTCAAAATGCTTAGAGCAATGTCTAGAATGCAAAGAGAGATAAAAGAAGGGGCAGAACACTCGCTTGCCTTGAAAGTATGCACGAACCTCTCCTTATATAGGGAGAAATCCAAAGAGTTTTAGAATAATTCGAACACGGAAAGAAATCTAGAAAATATTTCGGAAACAGGAAAATAGAGCTGGGGAAGAGGCGCAGCAGGCACTGCAACTCTTGGAAAAGGCGCAGCTCTTGCTGCGTCATTTCTTGAGCAGTTTCCTACTTTGAAAGAAAGATTTTCGCGTTTCTTTATGGGAATTGCGGTAGATTTCGAATTCTTTCTAAATAAAATATGAATATATTTTACCGAGAAAGGATAAGTTTTGAAACATTAAAATATCCGGAATATTCTCGAGCGTTCAGGCACGGTTTTAAAAGACGGTTTATAGAAAATGAAGCGGTTTTTGACCTGGAATCCAAATTGACTCTAATGACTGTCAAAACGACCGTATGGATACGTAGATGACGACCAAGCGGTAGACACAACTGTTTGGGCTATCACTTGACGATAAAATTAAGAATTGTTATAAATCATTTCGCAAACCAAACATGTAGCTCAATCATCATTGGGTGGTTGGCGGAAGGTGTAGATTCGAGATATCTACAAATATTAGCTTAAAATGTAGGACATATACATATGCTATTTACCAAATGTGTTTTCTTAATCTTTCAATTAGTGTGAAGGTTAAACCTATTATCAAATAATTTGTTGATGTTAGTTTTTATTTAAACCAATTCTTTTACCCGTGAAAATAACGGATTCGTCTAATTTTTCTTGGTCATGTATCGTTTGTTGCCAAAAGCTTCTGGCACTTACTAAAAACCTTGTTTTAGTTTGTAAAAATAGTACGAAGTGAATAACCCAAGTGTTATTATTATTAAAAAAACTAGACCAAACAGACTAAATCGAAGCGAAGACTGAAAAAAAAAAAAAAAGATTTGGTGTATCGAAGAACTGACCTAAAACATTCAATATTAATTTGACTGGATCGAACCCCCAATTTTTGGTCTGGTCGGTCTTACACCAAATTAAACCTTAAATTATTTTTATCACTATTTTGTATACATTAATTAACATTTTAATTGCACTAAGGCAAATGTTTTAAAATTAGATTATTGTTTTTTATAAATATAATTTATATTTTTATATTTGTATGTCTTTTGAAGACAAAATGTTCATTGGATTCATAGGATTTTGATTTTTATGAATGGTCTTTACATACACGAAATTCTGTTTATTTAATTTGGATCCAATTTATCTAGAGAGGACCAAAGTCCATAAATTAAAGAAGTGAGGCAAGATAGCGGATCCTCACAAATGTCAATATTAAACGTATTCATGCTTTAATGATCCGGTGCCTGGATGCCTTCCTCAAAACAGTTACTCCCTCTTCTGGATTGATACAATTTAAGGAGGCAGCATAGTAATGTGCGCTGAAAAATAAAAAAAAATACTTTTAGATGTATGTGGAATCACGGTTAGTAGTGGATTAAAAACCATACGAAAAAGGAATAAAGTAAAAGTTGAAAACCGTAAAGGGAATTCTTTGTCATTTAGAGGACAAGATGAAGCAATAAGTCGGAGGAAGATGTCTATATAAGGAGCATTCTTCGCCATTTAGAGGAACATGAAAACAACTCAAACAACTACAACTTAATTTATCTTTTGATAGTAGATCTTAGTTTTAGGGTAGATCCAAAGTCAAAATTGTTGACTCAAACCCTTCATATTTAGGGCAGATTACAAAGAATAGGAGGCAGATACGACTTTCGTTTCCGCACAAGCACAAAGGTATCCATCTTAATATTAAATACAGTCAAATATCATCATACATGGGCATATTGGACAAAGTTTTGACTATTCATTCGGCTTTGTCATCTCCAACCCACATGGAGATATTTGCTTCGTCTTAAAATTAAGACGAATATACTTGTCTTAATTGAAAATTTGTGATATAATACCAACATCTGATAAGACTTTTGTGGGGACTTATGACTCCGTCATAATCTATATATAATAATAAAAAGACAAACTAACCACCTATCTAAATGCCACATCAACATTTTCACCTATTTACACAACTTACCTCCACATCACCAAGTCATTTATTTACAAAAAAAACAATATAAAGAAAAAAAAGCACCATATTACACATTTAATTACATCATTTCCTCATTAAAAGACTTTTAGCATGTCACATGATTATTTGTTATTTTTTTTTTAAGTAAAGGTTTAAGCATTTTGTACCATTAAGCATTCAATTTTGTCTTTTTAACTTTGAAAGAAATTAAACTACTTAAACAACAATTAAACATCAAAGTAAATTCTAAATTTTAATTTTAGGATTTTAATGCTAAAATAAATTATCTCGCAAAAACTAATCAAGTTACATCACTATAGTTTTTACTCCGTTTGTAATTGTTATTCTCTCTTACTAGCGTGAGACATGTGAAAACTTTTACGGGCATATAAATTAAGCATAATAATAAGTTTTTACTATTCACTGATACACCCCAAAATGGAAATAGATAACTCATGACCTAGAGGGAGGAAGTATTAATTTAATGAATTGGTTATTTTGCATAAAAAGATGAGCAAAAATAAATAAATTTTTTTTATTCATATAACGTACTTTAATATTATATGACGTAATAATTTTAAATATCAATTATCCTTACAAACAACAAAAAATATATTGCAATGGTAAAAAAAAAAATTAATTCAAAACAAAAATCTGGCTATTTATTTGAAATTGACATGGTTAATGATGAAAATATATGAGGTTAATTATGAAAATATATAAGACACATATTAAAAGTAAAAATTATTGGTCAATGATGGAAATGAGCAATTGACCTAACAGCTATTCAATTAATAGAGTTAATTTTATGTCACAGTTCTCAATTCAATGTCCAGTTAATTAATGACATATTATTTTCATTAGGTATTACGTCTATTTATCTATGTAATATAATATCTTAATATATCTTAATAAAAAAATAAAAAATGTTTTTATGTTTCTCACCAAACTACATGAATTATAAACCAGGTGAAATATTTTATGTGTTCATGTTAACAACACAAGGTTACAAAAATATAAACATGTTTCATATTAACGAGATTACAGTTATGCGTAAACTTACAATTAATGTCAAACGCACCCGTGATTTTCACGGGCACAAAAACTAGTTGAAAAGTAAAATATCTATCTATACAATAACTATAATAAAAGAACCACTACGACACGTGTCAGTCATAGGGCTCTCTATTTACTACAATTTTCCCGCTCAACTCTTTCACAGCCATCCTATAAAGGCAATAAATATTTGACTATGGATGCACTATAATCAATGCGATCAATCATTGATATGTAATCCTTACAAAAGCTTCTCATTGGTTATTCATATGGCAATGCAATTTTAAAATTTGCAAATGACGCAAATCTTTTAGAAGACACAAAAACGTGGAAATGTACCCAGTAAAAAATTGTGCAAATCTCTTCTTAATGTACTGGCTAAAACTAAATTAATTCGAATTATATATCAAAAAGATATTTACTAAAGTTGTACAAATATATCATATAAAAATAATAATAATAATAAAAATCGCATCTCATTCAATTAACTTAAACTAACAAGTAAATTTGTACAGTGTCATTAATTGTAGAACAAAAAAAAAATGACCTAAATATTATATGACATTATGCTCTTTGAAATTATTTTATACTAGATATATTGTGACACCATATATAATATCTTGAAATTATACTATTTTAAAATTAAATTTTCTTCATTTCTATATAAGTAGAACATAAGACATCTTCTATACTCCAATTTAATAGTCTGACTTTTGCATACACTCTATTTCATTAAAACAAATGGATAAATTACAATCAAATGTTGCCAGACAAAATGAGGCGAGCAAGTATTAACTCAAAGCGTCAACAAACTTCAAATGAGGTGCATGGTAATGCTCTTTGCCTCTTCCTATCCATCTGGTCTCTCTTCAGATGAGCATTTTTGTCAGAAACAATAAGACGGAATTTTGCGACCATTTCATAGATAAATGGGCTACTTTTGAATAAAGAAAAGAAAGAAAGGTTACCATAAACTGTAATAATAACTGCACCATCCCCTATATATAAACGGAGTTACTTTTTCACATATGAACTTTACTCTTTCACATACACTTTTTCATTAATTTTCCATATCATACCCTTTTCCTAAATCTTGACAAATCAAGTCTTCTACCTATCTTTTTCCCTAAAATTGAGTCTAATTGTTATTAAAACTTAAATATTGGATTATAATTCATCAAGTTTGTCAAGTAATGAATAATTAATTTGATTAGCAATTATTAATAACTTGTTTATTAATTATTTTGTTCTAAATTAGGGTTTGTCAAGTAGTATATTGTTTATCAATTATTATCAATTAGGTTGATGGTTGATGGTTGGTACGGTGCCTGGTGGAGTGTGTGGTGGTTTGGGTGGTGGCCGGACGGTATTACTATATCGTTCATGGGTGGTGCGTGAGGGGCCCTGAGGGCGGTTTGTGAGGTTGCCTGATGGTAGTTCGTTGATGTGTGGAGGCTGGTTTGTCAGTGCGTGGAGGCTTGGGACGAAGGTAAGTGGTGGTTCGGTGGCCGGATAGGTTGTGGTGGTCCGGTGGCCGGCTATGGTGTGGTGGTCAGGTTGTCTGGTGGTAGTGTGGAGGCAGGATACGTAATAACGTAGGTGATGGCGTTGAGTAATTTGTTTTTTTTTTTAAATCATTACCTGTCAGCCACTGACCGGAGCATGGGTGTTGGAACGGAAACTGACCGGAGCAAGTGGTGTTTGTAGTGAAGGAGACAAAAAAATCAAATTGGGGGAGGGAATGGAAAAAAAATGATAAGGGTAAAATTGTAAAAGACGTATGTGAAAGAGTAAAATCCGTATGTGAAAAAGCACGACCCTATATAAAAGATGAGTTTTTCCAACCTTCCTATTGACAAGAAAAAATTCACCTCCCCCCCCTTTCTAGCAAGTAGGACCCACCCAATTTCCAAAATATTTTATTACTCTCTCTTACCCACATCAACTATTTACATATGACCTATTATATAATATGATTTCTTAACTTATACTATGATAATCCCAAAAACAAAATATAACAATCTTAACGTAATGCACAATTACAAATCAAATCTTTATAAAATAAAAAAATACATATTGAATTCTCCCTAGTCCCTCCATCCTATTCATTTGTTTGCCTTTTATATTCTTTATGAGATGTATTTTAATCAAAGGCAAACAAATGTTTGGGACGGGGGGAGTATATAATTATAACAAAAAAAAATCAATACAAACTTCATTTGTTATATATATAATTACAAACTGTTTTCAGCCTTGAAACGTACAAAAATAACATTTTATACAAAAAATATAAGAGCCCTTAAGTTTATAAGAGTCCTTAATTTTTTTTTTAAAAAAATACAAGTCTTGAAAAGAATTAAATCAGATTTGAGATCAATAATGCAAAAATCCATAAGAATACATCCCAAAATTGTGAAAATACCCAGAAATTAAAATCATTGATTCCATAAATAGGAGAAAAAAGTCGGAATTAAATGAGGAGGGAAAAAAAGCAAAAGAAAACATGTAAATTTATTTATCATAGAATCCAAAATATTGATAAAATAGAAGGGCGCAAAAATTACGAAACATACTATCAATGCGAATATGAAATTAATCGGCCTAACTTCAAATGGTGATCATGCCATCAATTCAAACATGTATTAGTTCATCAGTCGGCTCATATTTCACCGGAAAAAGCAAGTATGTTTTTTCTTACAGTGACAAATGGTAAAAATGAACAAAATCAGTTAAAACATAAATCAATGTTGGAAGAATTTTGGAAAAGCATTATAAAAGAGAGGGAGGTAGTGATAAGATGATAATGGGTGGGGTTTGTGAAAATGCTACGTTGAGTTATGGGCTAATTTAATTAGTTTAGTACTTTTTTTTGTCTTTTTGGATCAGTGTAAAGAGTGAGTTTGACCCATATTTTCAATATCGATGAAAATGTCACCGAAATTGGAAAAAAATAGAATAAAATAAATACAAGGAAGTAATCATTACAAGAAATAATATTGATTACACAAAATCTCATTGAGGACGGATTATACGGATATAATCCGTTTTCAGCTATAGCCCTCACAAAGGTTAAGTGGGAAAAATACTTTCTCTCCTACTTACCTCCCACTTGCTCTTTGTGAGAGGTTTTCAGCTGAAGACGAATTATGTCCGTCTTCAATGAGACAAACTCTATTATTTACAAGGAATTTTTCTAAAAGAATTGTAATCTTATCGTTATTATATTCCTTGTATTTCTTTACGTTTACGTTGTTTTTAATTGATGATATTTTACTTTATTATTGTACTTAACTTTGTGCATTTGGACTTTAAAATTCACACACTTTGTCCATTTATCAACATTTTAATGATATCATTTGTTTAACAAGATATCACGTGCATTTTTCCACATGTTTAAACACGGTCGATGCATTCAGGATGAGGAATTTAAGGAGTTTGAGATTAGTGAATATGAGATATTGACATCAGCTAAGATAGCCAGAGTAAGAAAGCGGTTGTAAAGAGTGAGTTGAGTGTGAGGAGTGAGCTGAGGGTGTTGTAATAAAATTTATGTAGTATTAGGGTTTTTATGTGATTCGTTTAGAACGAAATAAAAATTAGGTTGAGGTATGAGGGTTTAGACCAATGCATAAGAGAAAGGGTAATAAATCAAGCCAATTTATATAATTTTAATGGGTAATCTTATAATATTATGTTTATTACATTATTTATTAATAACTGAATTATAATTTAGAAACATACTCATTTTTATTTACTCACTTTGAATTTCATTATTTTCATTTAAAATGTTATACTCCCTCCTATTCACAATAACATTCTCCCTTTCCATTTTCATCTATTCACAATACCTTCCCCCTTTCCTTTTTTGCTAAACTTTTATACTTATTTTAATCACATTACCCCACAACATTACCCTACAATACCCATGCTTTATCTTATTTTAATCACCTTACCCCACAACAATAATTATTTTAATCACTTCACCCCACAATAATACCCCATAATACATTTCCTCTCTCCAATCACCTCAGCTCACCACAATACTTTACCTTATTTAATTACCCACCCTTAATTTTTGGTCCATTCTTGAATGGGAAAAGTTATCCCGAATAGGAGGGAGTATTAATTAGTAACTTAGATTATATGTACGTCGAATATCTGCTTATAGACTGATTTATATTGTCATGACATTGGACATCTAATAACTCTTATTTATATGCTCATGTATCTAATAAAAGTGTATGTTATTACGACCCGTGCATTTTTTGCACGAATTTAAAACTAGGTGTGGTTAAATTTGACCATAGAATAGTCACAAAATGAAGTCTTATTGTTTCGTCCGTCTAAAACAAAAATTTGCACTTTCTATATGATATACATTAAATTGAAAGTTTTTATATGCATTTTGGAAATTATATGCACTACTTAGTCAAAGTAATTAATCATTGTTTATAATCTACAGAAAACACTATTAGGTCTAATTACAATGGTGCACCGCCAAGAGAAAGAAGTCGTATAGTTCTACCTTTTTAATTAATACACGGTTTTATCAAGATACAGGATTCATAACTACCAAGATGCAATGGTAATTTCCAATATGAGTGCTATCCAATGATCATGAAGGACAATCCCTTGCGCATGTGCGATTGTATCTTCTAAGCGATTTTTAGCCACGGTCAACTTTACGTTCCCCCGTGTGTCACTAACGAGGATGTTCGTACGCATAACACTATAAAAAAATCGTACGGAGTAGTCTACAAAGAAGTGCTAGATAATTTATAAGATGTTATTTTTTATTCTGTATATTTTTTACTCAGTTTACGTTAATTTACTCTGATTGATGTGTTTGAGATTAATTAATTTTATAAATGATGACAAGGTTTTCCTTATTCACTTAAGGTTTTCAAAAGTCAAAGCCATATTATCACATAAGAGCATCTCCAATGGTTTGGCTTGGGGACTTGCTTGCAATTTTATAAAATTGCAAGCTAGTAGCTCAACCATTGGAGTAGTCCATGTAGACTACCTTTGCTCAAAAGGACCCACAAAAATTTTGAGCTAGTAGCTCAATTGAGCTACTTACTTAAATGGACCCACAAGAAATTTTGACCAATAGAAAATAATGATATAATTAAAAAAGGTTTTAATTTTATGTTGGAAATTCAGAAATTGAATAAATAAATAGATAAATGTGTTATGTGGGTCCAATTAAGATAGTTTTATGTTGTCTAAACCATTGGGGTAAATTGTTGCTTAAACTTGTTCTAGCTTACAAATATTATGTGGCAATGGTAAGCTAGTATCAACTAGCTTACCATTGAAGATGCTCTAATGTTCGTGAACGAGGGAATATAAATTGAAGATGGTCCAATTAACTAATGTTCGTGAACGAGGGAATATAAATTGCAAAAATACTGAAAAAGTAATAGGGAACAACAATAAAAGAAATAAAATAATGTTTATGTATAACTTATTATAGCAAATTTGAGAATAATACTTCAATCATGTGGGAATGGTTTCTATTGAAGCAAACTCGCAGTTGTCGTTGCGACGTTGTCACATCATAATTTCTAAATAAAGATGACATATGCTAATTACTGTAATATGCTTTAGATAAGTACTCCACCGTTCAAGTCAATAATTTATTGCTTTATTTCCCCCACAGAGGGAATTGTACATTTAAGTTACGTAAACAATTACCTCACATGGCAATGATGAAGGAATTGTACATCGTCCAGCGAAGAGAAAATGACGAAACAACCGTCACATTTTATCAAGATTTTTGCTGCTGCATGTACAAATAAAGGAGCTCGCCTTAGTATTATATAATACGGTTTGACTGTATTATTGTTCATATGACTAATTGGAGATGAGTAACTGGCTATTGCTAATTTGTACACCAAATCAAATAATTTTATGTAATTAGAATGAAAATGGCACTCCAAAATTAGAATATAAATGCATATGAGCGAATAAGATTGCATTGGGGATGAGTTAGATAAAATGGAAAATGATGATGGGTCTTAATGGTACTTAATGAACGTCTATTTATTTTAGTTGTTGTAATACGAAGTTTGTGTAATGTAAAAATAATGAACACTTCGTTGTTTTATTCCTTGTCCAAATACCGTCGTATATAAATTTAGCGTAAAATACGTTTAAATAATCAATCTCGTGAAACAACGGTTTACACAAAGGTTGCAAATAACTCATGACCCATACTATTGCGTTAAGTTACTAAATGAACCATTTTAGGTTATTGGATGATGTAAAACTACTTTTTTTTGTCAAATAATCTATTTCATTAAATTTATTTGGCTGCACCTTGAATTTTTTGAAGTACAATATCTTCTTTTTAATAATTTATATATGTCATTAAATAGTTGTTGTATGCGTGCAACAATTTCATGAGTTTTTGGAGAATCGTACACACTAGACAGTTCAGAGTATTACTTTTGGTAGTCATTAAAATATTCATCATATCTTTTGTATATATTCGTTCCTGGCTCGCTACTCACCTAATTATAGTTAGGTAGCACTTTCCTTTTCTCATATCTAGTTTGGGAGAATATAATTGTTCGTTTTTCCTAATTATTGTATATGTCTAGCTATATATATTGTAATTCATTGCTCAATAATATTATCACATTCAAAAGCATCTCTTCTGAAATTCTAACAACTTTTGACAAATTTATGATATTAGTTAGCAATTTTTTTAATCACAAATTGCTTAATCATCATATCACATCGAGCAGATATTTTTTTTGTTTTAGATATAATTTACGAAAGCTATATATTTCGGTATTATTAAGCAACTCGGGCATAGGATACGAAAGATGGATGAAATTGGCATCTAGTAAAGACTTGAGTTTATCCAACTTATTCTAGATTTTGAAGAACTCATGTGCAATAATACCCTAACACTAAAAAAAGACTTCTACAAATACAAGAGTATCCAGCCAACCAAAATACTGAGTAGGGTACAATAAGAAAGTTAAATAAAGAGTAAATTAATAATTACTTCCTTATAAGTTTCACTTTTCTAAATTTACTCCCTTATAAGTTGTTTTGCTAAAAATACTCCCTTAAAGATCACTTTTATCAAAAATTGCTTCAAAACTCCAATTTATGTCAATTATTTTATCTATTTTTGAACTTATTTCGTTTGTGCATTAGTCAATCTATACTTTGAAAGGTAAAACTATGGAGGGAGAGTTCAAAAACAGACGAAATAAGTAACTTAAATTGGAGTTTTGAAGCAATTTTTGATAAAAGTGATATTTAAGGGAGTAATTTTAGTAAAACAACTTATATGGGAGTAAATTTAGAAAAGTGAAACTTATAAGGGAGTAATTATTAATTTACTCTTAAATAAATAATGGTGAGATGGCGCAATAATTTTAAAATGAGCTCTACAAATCTTAAACGTTAAATCTTTCAATCGACACACAATCCCACACCATTCTATATACTCCTCCGATCCATAACCAATAATAACATGGTGAAAAATAGAGTACTTAAGAAAATGTGGAAAAAAGAAGGGTAAAAAGGAAAAAAAAATAGGTGAACCATGTAATTTTGGGTTTAATTGTACTCTTGTAGATTTGATAGGTGTGTCATGTAATGATATTTTGTGTAAATATCAAATGAAAATAAGGATAACTTAGTAATGTTGTGTGCCAAATAAGGTATGTTAACATTGGTGTGGATTGTCCGTTTATGGTAAGTGTTATCATTGATCTGAGTCAAAGGGTGTATATTTTATTTGGTTCAAATAAGCGCCTAATATTACGGGTGAAAATCGAACCCCCAACTTTAAGATTGGGATAAAAGATTTCTTATCTCTTGAGCCAGCTCTCATTCTCACAGCATTCTATATATGAGGAGCTACTAATTTTCAATTTTTAGATCGAATTTCAAAAATGGATCCATCCACCCTTATTTCCAACGACCATAACGAGGAGCTACTAAAAGCTCAAACCCACATATGGACTCACATATTCAGTTATTTAAACTCCATGGCCTTAAAATGTGCAATTCAACTTCAAATCCCGGATACCATCCACAAACATGGCAAACCCATGACCCTTCGCGAGCTAGCCGACGCGCTTGTTCTCCACCCAACCAAGTCCGCTTCCTTATATCGCATTACACGCCTCCTCGTCCACTCCAACTTCCTCTCCAAATCCAAGTTAGTCAATGGAGAAGAGACATTTGAGCTAACTATAAACTCAAAACTTCTCCTACAGGACCATCCTATGACTCTAGCACCCTTTGCGCTAGCTATGCTTGACCTAACCCTAACCGAGCCAGCGCACCATTTAAGTAGTTGGTTTAGAAATGATGATGTGTCTCCCTTCCATACCGTCCATGGGAGTGGAATATGGGAGTATGCTGGGACTGACCCGAGGTTTAACGATCATTTTAATGAAGCTATGACGAGTGATGCTAAATTTGTTGGCGATGTTTTGATAGGCAATGTGGTGTTTAAGGGGTTGCTTGAAGGCGTAGGGTCGTTGGTCGATGTCGCTGGTGGGACGGGGACATTAGCTAAGGCCATTGCTAATGGTTTCCCTAGTATTAAGTGTACCGTGCTTGGTTTACCTCATGTGGTTGAGGGAGCAAGAAAGAGTAAGTCGGACTTGGATTATGTCGGAGGGGATATGTTTGAAGCTATTCCTCCTGCTGATGCTGTGCTTCTTAAGGTAAACCAATGAATTGTATTGTTATATTTTGTTCACCATTTTTATTGTAGGGTATCTAATTTATTGTTTTTTACTTTTTTATATTAGGTTGCTTTTGATATGTAATTTGATCATTTAATAGAATTATTGTCCACTTATTATGCAGTAAGTATAACCACAAATGACCTTCTTACTATTTTCTTAATTTTTGTGCTAAAATTGAAAGTAAATAAATAACCGGACCGATGAAGTATTTGAATATAAACTAGGGCTATATTACATACTACTTATTTATTTTTGAATATTTTACATGGTACTCCTTTCTTTTTAAATATTTTACATGATTCTCCTATATTTTTGAATATTTTACATGGTACCACTGTTTTTGAGCTAAAAAACTTTAGTTGGTCTTGCTTCACACGGATCATTTGGGTCTGAATCAATAAGACGGAATTTTGTAACCACTTTACAGTTAGATGTAACCACTATTGAAAACAAGTTCATATAAGTTGTGGTTACAAATTATCAAAAAGTAGCAACATAATCCCGTTTTATTTTTCAGACGGAAATGGTCCGTCTAAAATAAGAATTTGCGAAAAAACTTTAATTGTCTATAATTTTTGCTACAGGCTAAAAAAGTGCAAATCTTTTTTTCAAATTAAACATCTCGTAAAGACGATGAATTTAAAAAAATCGTTACTTCATGCACTTTAATCTAGGGGTGGCAATCGGGTCAGTCGGGTCGGGTTTGGGTCAGGTCATATCAGGTTCGGGTCGTATCGGGTTCGGGTCGTATTGGGTCAGACAACCCTTTCGGGTCGGGTCGGGTCGGGTCGGGTCGTTATCGGGTCGGGTCATTTTCGGGTCAAATGATACATCGGGTCGGTTTGGGTCGGGTCGTAATCGGGTCCGGTTATTTTATCGCAATAATTCAATATTTTTCCATTAAATCTAGTTTTAAATTATTATTTGGTTTAATTAATTCATTATTAAGTCAAACATATCAATTTAAACAATAAATCACTTTCATTTTTATCTTTATTAAGGTTAATAATTGTCAGGACGTCAATTTAATCGGGTCAGTATCGGGTCGGGTCAATGTCGGGTCGGGTCAGGGTCGGGTTCGGGTCACTGATTTTCGGGTCGTCAACGGGTTACGGGTCGTCAACGGGTCGGGTCGGGTCGGTTTCGGGTTGCAGTATTCTCGGGTCGGGTCGGGTCGGTTTTGTTCGGGTTTCGGGTCGGGTCAGACTTGCCAGCTCTACTTTAATCCACGAGATATATTTGGTCAAAGTTTTTTTAGTTAAAAAAGTAAGACTGATCATAACTCTTAAAACCCGTTCCTAAAGTGAGTTTTTTTTCGATGTCGAGAATCTCGAAAAACGATCAATTAAAAAAAAGAGTCATTCCGCTCCAAATTCATGACAATGAATTATACGCGGTCAATGAATAAACAATTAAGTGAAATATCTCCAATTATTTGTCGTTTGTTTCTCGTATCATATGCGTAAACTATATAATCTTGCATAACAATTTTTATTTGTAGTGGATACTGCATGATTGGAGCGACAGTGATTGCTTAAAGATACTTCAACGATGTAAAGATGCAATTCCTTGTAAAGAAGATGGAGGCAAAGTGATAATTGTTGATATTGTTTTGGATATCCAGAATGATAATAATACAAGTAACTCCCAACTTTTGTTTGATATGAAGATGTTGTCCGAAACCATTGGTGGAAATGAAAGAACTCAAGAAGAATGGAAACAACTTTTCATGAAAGCAGGCTATAATGACTACAAGATATTTCCTATTTTAGGATCAAGATCTGTCATCGTTGTTTATCCTTAATAATGTTTCCTTTGTTTTATCCTCTATAGAGCCCTCCCTCCGTAGTTATTTGTTTACCATTTTCTTTTAACGATGTCTCATTCATATGTTTAACTTTCTATATTAAGTTGATTTTTTATGAGTAATTTGATTTTCTAATGAGACTATTGTCCACTTAACATCCATTAAGTATAACCATAAATAGTCCTTACTCTTTACTTAGTTTTTGTGCCAAAAACAAAGCGAAAAAATAACGAGGACGAAAAGAGTATTATTTACTTGGCTTTTAAGATAAGAAAAATATTTGTGTAAAAGCATTTTACCCTTTTGTGATTGTAAAATGGGTTCTTAAATTACTTAACAAGATGCATAGGTGGTTACTAGTTACTTTTAGAAATCTATTTAGGTAAATAGTGGGGCGGAACGAGTAATTCAATCTACATGGAGCTAAACTTTAACTTATACAAAATGCGATTTTTTTTCTTGAGTTTTTTGTACGAAATTGACTTGGTAAGCAGATACTTATAAAAAGTTTTTATGGATAATACATTTTACGTATCATATATGTAGTCCTTGAGCCAAATATAAAAAATTACTAATAAGTACGTATATATTATTTACTATTATCAATATTATAATATTTATGTTGAATGAAGCTAATTTATAATTATTCTAACTAATTTGATGTCGAACTATTTAAATTGGGCTAGTAAACAATTTTAGCGAAATTCATTTGTAATAACCCGGATTTTTAAAACAAAATAAATACTTTAATAATAAATAATCCATCGGAGTACAAAGATGAATAAGGTCAAGGTGGCGGAAAAACTTGACCAATCCGGATCGATACTCAAATTCAAAACTAAACTAATACGGAGTACATTATTAATAATTCTGTACTTCAATAAATTTCTAAATAAATTATTCTTCTTGCCACAAGTCTCTCCAGCACAACAGCCAGACAAGCAGCAACCAATTCAACTTGAGAATGGGGGGTCGACAATCAGTCGGGAGTAACTAGGTGCTCTCCCAGTCATGTTTACAACATGCTGAATTAATAACACACTATAACAACTGATAGTAATCATAACAGACATGTGAAACAATTTATACAACATGATATGCAACCAAACTTACCATGAGACGGGACCACAATAACCTACATGAATGCGATCCTGCAAACCTAGACCATATGCAACCACTAGACCATGAATACATTCAAGACCCAAAGTAGCATACGATCCATAGCAACGTAAGGCACAATGCTAGCATTAAAGCATAGCGAATAGAGTGAACGCCCATTAGAGCGTATAACTACTCCCTTTAACTTGCTAGAGCGTATAACCACTGACTCTAGCTAACGAAGCTTATAACCACTGCCTCCATCGGTGTCGAGCGTATATCCACTACCTCCACGGTACTATGTATAGCGTATAACCACTGCCTATATGTCTAAGATCTGGCCAGACTCTCGATGCATTAACTGTACATCAAACGACACTCGAGGACCGAGCTTATAACCACTACCTCTGACCAATCTCGACCATAGACCAAAATAAACCCTCGAATGGTAGCGTTTGTTCATTTCGAATAGTATATAACTGATACTACCGTCATCTATTCAACCAGCAACAAACAAATGCACAGTATAACTAAATGTACAAACCAATGCGTGAACAACGTCACGACTCAACATAAGAACAATATAACTGACTGTCCAACAATGCGTGAACAACGTCACGACTCAACTTAAGAACAGTATAACTAACTGCTCAACTAATCGAATGAGTAAGAGTAATCATTACAATATGCAAACATAGTGTTATAGTTCAACTAACCATAACACCACATATAAGCAAGCACAGATGGCCAAACGTAATATGGACCTATAACATTACACCTCAAAGGTCATGTTATAGTTCAAGCTACTATAATACAAGACAGAGAAGCATATAACATTCAATGTTATAGTATTTCTCAAAATAACCTTCACTTAACCCTAGTGAAGTTATAGTAACCCAACTATAACTTTGGTTAAGCTTGTCAGGTTATAGTATCATCAACTATAACCTTCACTTAACTTCGGTAAAGTTATAGTACCTTCAGCTATAACCTTTACTCAACTTTAGTGAAGTTATAGTACTTCAAGGTATAACCTTATACGTGCGAGGTTATAGTATCATCAACTATACTCTATTTCGTCACGGGTTAGTCCTCTATAACACATTCACCGAGGGGTCGACTCCACGGTACAAACCGCCATGTCACCACAAAGAGTCTTGTTATAGTACACCGCACCATAACGTCATTTTCAAAGTTATAGCTAAAATAGGTATAACCAGGGTACACTAGTAGAAAAAACCCCTATTGCGTCTATTGAATTAAGTCGGTTCTAAATAACACGACGCAAAAAGTACTCACTTTTGGCGGGAATGCATTTTCCACCCTTTAGTTAAGCCTTTTGCGTCAGTTCTTTAACGAAACCGACGTATATAATGTTAGTTGTTGCGTCAGATATTAGAGAAACTGACGTTTTTTTTATCAAATACATTAATTATTTTCTTCAATCGACTTATTTAATAATATGTTTTTACATCAATTATACTTGAAAATCGATGCAAATAATGTTTATTTTTAAAAAACAATTAATCGCTCATACACACACAGTGACACACTTGCCTATTACGTATCAATGTAAAACCATTTATCTTCTAAAAGTTAAAAACCCATTACCAAACCCTACAGCTGCTACTTCTCTATCGTCCCATCACCACCAATGTGCCCTACTTCTCCTATCGCACCCCACCACCACCACGCCATTCTACTACTTCTCGATCGTCCTCCTACGTTATCGAAGCCGAGCCTTCTTAATTCATTTAAGAAGGTCGTTCGTTCTTATTTGCCGTCGCACCAGGCCGCCAATACTAACACCGTGTTGCCGTCCTTCAAGCCCGAAAAATAATCAAGTATGTCATCTCCTTGATCATAGCCCTATGTTTATTAAAGGTAAGATTATATTTCTAAAGCTTAATTTATACCGTATAAGTTTAATTTAGGGTTCTTGAAACAGTTTCTCGATTATGAGTTTCATTGAGATGTATGTGTATAGAAACTTGTTGGTGATAATCAGGTACTAAATTATTTGAGATTTGGAGCATGCATGTTTTGAACTTACGACGCAACAACATCTTTAACTAAGAATTTGATTATTAAGTTTGTGTTTTTCATGTTTTACATTTATTAAACGTCAATAATTTGCAGATCCAATTTTAGAGTTTATTGATAGTTTTTCATTTTGGATTTCTATACAAGTTTGGGGTTTTAATTGTAATTCGAATTTAGGTTTCATTTTGTGACATAATTGTAGTTATTAGACGATGATGGTAAGGTATAGAGAAATCTTCGTAATTGAGTTATCTTTCCTTAATGAATCAAAGAATCAAGCCTAAGACATTAGGGAAGTGTAAAGAGGTGTGAGGCCATATTTGGTCTTTAATCAAACAGTAAGTTAGCAAATATTAGTTAATGGTTTTAGTTAATTGGTATTTTGTAAAACAAGACGATAACTATATTGCCTAAGTTCTTTCACTATTTTTTTTTTTCAATGTTTAGCGCATAGACATTACATCTTAATTATAGGTTTTATTTGTTAAGTGATTGTGGTTTGTATGAATCATGAGTCTATAACATCTTAAATCTTTTAATAATATTTTTGAAACAATTGTTTCACATGTGTATTGATAGTTCTTTCACTTGTCATCTCATTTTGCTTCTAAGTTTGGTGTGCCTTTGTTTAACTTTTAATTTTTGTTCTGAAAAACGCAACTGACCATGTTAAAGAAAGACATTTTTATTGAGGAAAATTTCTTTTCCGGGAGGACATACCTCCTTACACTTAAAGGAGGAGGACCAAAATGAAATATTATAATGGGTTAGGTGTAAGGAGTACCGTACTCTCATACGACACAAGAATTTTTCTTTATTGGGAGCTTGACACATTTTCTACTGTGTGGTGCACCGAGAGTTTTGTTATTTTTCATACTTGTTTTAATTGTGTACATGGATGATGCAACTGGCCAAGTTAAAGAAAGCTACTATTATATGTGGTTGTTGATCTTTTACCCATGATAATTATTAACTCATTTTTATATTTGTCAACTCATCATGTAGTAAGTGCTTCTTAATGATCGGAAGAGTACATAATGCTAATTTAATGAGCTTTGGTTACTGAAGTTAACAACATCAGAGTCTAAAAGTGTAATTGGAATTTAATTGTACTTTTTTCTGACACCACCCTTAGTTTAGATAAGCGTCCTTGTGAGAATTTATATTGATTTGTACTCGATATGTGAATTAACGGTCCTTGTTTGCTAATGTAACAAGTAAAATCCAACAGCTTTTTCAAGGGAAATATGGACTAGCATTAAACTTCACATCTTATTAGTTGAGGTATGTCCTAGTTCGAACTAATTCTCATTCGGATCATATGAAATCAAGTTTTTACCTAGACATATCCATTGTTATACACATGAGCATGCGTATGACACTCTTCACGTTTTTTTTAGTTGCAGAAACTTGGCATGAGAAAGATCGGGCACTTACGCGAAACATTTAGTAAGTAAATGTACATTATTTCTTTGGTCGACTTGCTGATGTGCTACCAATGTGGTGTAAGTTTATTAGTTGCGTATTATATGGTGCAAACTTCAGTTGAGATATTTTTGATTGATGCATATGATGGTAGGGGTAGTAGTCGTGAAAGCATTCCATCAGTTGGGTCCAAATCAAATGGTCAATCATCATTGGTCCCTTGATTTACTTGTGACTGTTGAAGTACTGCTTCCTATATTGTTGCTGTACTCTGATGCGAGCATAATATCTCAGAATTTAAAACTTGTTACATTTGCCAGGTCGAGAAACATGTGTTGAGAACGTTAAATTATTAGCAGCTGCGCATAAGATATTATTTTTGTGTAAAATCAATTATAATGATGATTCTTGGATCATGGAGAAAACGTTGGATTTCTATTTTATTCTATGTTTTGTTCGTTGTTGAACTTTCCAAGTTATTAATTTTAAGTGTTTAAGGATTGGACACCCAGATCCATATCCATGTCGGATATACTTGCATCCGAGTCTGATCATCACACAACCCAAGATCTTTACCATCATCAAATTTTTCAAATTGAAATGTAAGAGTAGTATTGGGATATATGCATATAAGTTCTCCTAATTCTTGATATATAATGATTTTGTCATGTTTTGATCACAGTAACCATGGGATGAAGGTTGTCGTTTGCGTGAGATTTAACACAATTTATATTTTGGACTCAGTAACTAAGGAATCCGAAGAAGTTGGACATAAAATATGGGGATAAAAACATTAAGATGTAATTCAACCTTACTTTAATTTTTCATTGTCAAATTTCTTTTTCAATTAATTTTTTTTACTATATATTGATTTTGAAAATGCAGTTGATTTCAAATTCAACCATGTCAATCAAGGATATGAATTTGACTAAGAGAAGTTTGAGCTAGTAAATGTTTAGAGAACATTTTGTGTAGATTAGCTTACTTACTTAGACATTTTGTGGGACTATTTATATATTGGATTGTATTTGGAATGGTGTTGGGTGGAATGAAATGAAATGTTGTTTTACATGTGATGTATTGGTGGTTGGTTCGATTTCTTATTACAGGTTTTTAAGTTCTCGTATTTGAATTGTCAGTTTTATAGGGAGGTATATATTGCCGAAAATTCGGTAATAATATTTTAATATATAAAAAAAAGGAATTCATAAATTGCGTCGGTTCGTGAATGAAATGACGCAAATGAGGAAATGAATTAGGACGAAAATGAAATGTCAATTGCATCATTTCTAATAACAATTGACTCAAAAAGGTAAATAAATTGCATCGGTTATAAAAATAAATGACGCAAATAGTTAAATTAATTGGCACTACAAAAAACCGTCAATTGCATCAATTATGTTAACAAATGATGCAAAACAAATGAAGAAAATGCATCGGTTCTATAATGGACTGACGCAAATAATACCTATTTGCATCGGTTGTACCAATTTATTGCGCGCAATTTATTGCAAGAAATGACGCAAATGAAGTCTTTTTTCGTTGGTTTTTAAAACGCAACTGACGCAAATGATAGACTTATTGCATCGGTCGAACAACTGACGCAAGACCAAATACGACCCCTCGAAATACGTCACCCCAAAACCGACGCAAATAACCAAATATAACTGATGCAATGGGGGTTTTTTCTACTAGTGGTAGCTTACATACAAAGTTATAGTTTAATATGCTATAACCTTATGATGTAAACCTAAACCCTAATTCTTCAACATAAGCAAACCCTAGCCTCTCCCACAAGGAGGACGCCGAAACCCTAGGCCACGACAACCCCACGGCATCACTATCACCAACAACGCTAGGGTTCACGATTTGAACTCTAACATAAGCATTAAATGCAGTTAAACATGTGAATCATAAGCATAAATAACCACACAAATATTTAATCATACAATCAATCATTATATCATGTTAATAATTCACTTTCTATAAACATAATTAAAGGAAAATACCTAGTTACCTTTATTACGCAATAATGACCGCAAAATAATCTTCGTCCTCATAAACAGGTCATTAATAAAGTCCTACACGAATCCTTCCCCAAAACCGTCCAAAAGAAAGACATCTTCTCCTTATTCTTCTAATTTATCCATCAAATATATAAACCCTAAAGCTAGGACTAAACCCCATACAATCGAGTCCCTTAAAAATATTATGAATATAATATATTGTAGAGGTAAGAGCCACGATTGTAAATATATCATTTATATTTGATTTAGATGAAAAAAGTTGTATAACAATGGAGTGAAAGAGAGATAATGAAAAGGGAGAAAGAGAGAGGAAGGTCACGGCAAGGAAAAGATTGAGCAACCTAGTTGCTAGGTTAGGTTTTCTATTTATAAGAGAGTTTAAGTGGACTTTTGATCCATTAGCTCATAAGATGAATAATCCAATTACAAATCAGGTTTAATATAATTAAAACGCTCAAAGAAGTTATATAGGAGAAGTAGCTATTAAAGTAGAATAGTAAAATCGTGCGCGGACATTTTAACCCATCCAAATTAGGTAAAAACGGAAAATAACAAAATAGAGATCGCAAGCGTTAAATACACATTAGATAATTAAACTAGCAAAATAATTATTTTAATAAATAAATTCCCGGATAAAATTTATTATAAAATACGTGGTGTTACATCATTTATGTTGATGTGCTCATATTCCGTTCTAGAAGAATTTACACGTTTTTTAAATTAAGAGATAAATATTGACACTTGTGTAATCTGTACATATTTTATTATGGATGAAGTATATAATAACATTTTACATAATATCTCACTCATTACCCATAAAATTATTGATAATTGATGGGAAATTAAAAAAAATCAGAGAATTCCTCAAAGAAAAAAACAAAGGGGAATTTAAAATACTCGAAATGCTCTGATATCATTCCAAAATTTTGTTGGTGATTGAAATGTCATTGATCATTTAAGTATAATTGGATATCATGGTAGAAATCATACGGAAGTTCGTGACGTTATAATATGGATTGGGAGTGTGGAGTACACGTTCATATATAAACTAATTATCAAGCTAACGGAATGTACGGAAGAAAAGGAAATAATATGCAAAGACGTATTAAAATAATTCAAAGTCTGTGAACTAAGATTTAGTCGATCGACTTATTTGAAGACTGCAATCTTGGATTTGGTCGATCGACTGATTTTCTAGTCGATCGACTAAATTGATTCTACAACTTTTGAAATTAGTCGATCGACCAGTTTTTCAGTCGATCGACTATTTTTCTTAATTTTGTGCGCTTGTTCTGTTTCATAAGAATCAGAATGTTCCTTTTCAATTATTTCCGCTACATGTCTTTTAACAGATAAGTCATAGGATGCAAACTCTTCTATAAATAGGAGGAAGCATATCATAATTATACACAGCAAAAAATTCTGATTTCTACCATCTACAAATCTTACAAAAACAGTAAAGTTTCTTTGTTTCTCGCCTAAGATTCAAAGGTCGGTGTAGTTCTATCCTCGGATTGATTTCGTCTTAACCCTAGGCTTGTAAGGGGCGATTTCGCCTACATTTTTCGAGGCACCATATTTGAATTCATCATGTTGGATTCACTATATACAGACCCTTTATATACAGCATTCTTAGAAAGTATTTTGCATATATAGTGTTTGTATCATGGATGATATGAAAGGAAAAAGTAAGTTTGAGATACTAGAAAAATTTGAAGGAATTGATTTATGAAGATGGCAGAAGAAAATGCACTTAAAACTTTCTCACTTGAAAGTTGCATATGTGATTACTACTCCATGTCCTCCGGAACCGGAAGATGATCATGTTATTGATGCCCTTCGTAAGAGGGCTAAGTTGGAGAATGACGATTATATATGTCGTGGACATATATTGAATGGTATGTCAAATGATTTGTTTGATATGTATCAACATGTTGAATCTTCTACTTTACTTTGGGATCAATTGGAAACGAGGTATATGGATGAAGATGCCACAAGTAGCAAGTTCTTGGTATGTTGTTTTATGAACTTTAAGGTGACAGATTCTCGACCTGTGTCAGAACAATTCAATGAGTTAGTTCATATTATTAATCGCTTTTCTCAACATGCCTATGAATGAGAATATGTATGTATCCAGTATAATTGAGAAATTGCCTCGATCCTAGAAAATTTTTAAACATGAATTAAAACATAAGAAGGAAACCATGACTTTGGCTCAACTTGGTCGGAGTCTCCAACTCGAGGAAGGCCTTAGGGCTGAGGAATATGACAAACCTACTGAAAAGGTTAATCCAAATGATTCCTTCATTAATATGGTGGAGCAAGGGGAAGGTTCTAAATAGAAAGGCAAAGGCAAGAAACATCCTTATGATGGAACTAATGATGAACCAAACAAAAAACCGAAAAGTGCATGTTGGACATGTGGTAAAGTCGGTCACTTCACGGCGGATTGCCGAGTGAGGAAAAAGAAACTAGCGAGGAAGAGCACCGGAAAGGGTCCAAGGACCAAGGTGCTTCTACTAGTCAAGGTAATATACTAACTTGTGTAAAAATAATTCTAATAAGAATTATGTTACATTTTTTGATGAAGCAAATTATGTACAGGATGATGAAATCCTTTGGTGGATTGATTTGGGGGCAACTAGATATGTTTGCAAAAACCGTTCTTGGTTCAAAGACTTTGGACCAATGAAAGACGGTTCCATTCTTCATATGGGCAACGAATCAACCGTGAAAATACAAGGCAGTGGAAATATTACTTTAGTATTTAGTTCTGGAAAATCTATAGTACTATATGATGTATTATATGTATTGAAAAACTTAGTATCGGGAGGATTATTAAATAAGTCCAGTTATAAGCAAGTTATAGAATCAGACAAGTATGTATTATCAAAGTCTGGAATATTTATAGGTTTCAGATATTATTGTAATGAGATGTTTATGTTAAATATTAATAAGATATGGATGATTGTGTTTGTATGATTTCTACTACTTCTTCTCCATCTTCTTTCTGACATGCTAGACTAGGCCATGTTCACTATAAAAGATCACTTCATATGTCTAAAAATGATTTAATTCTGTCTTTTGATTTACAAACTCGGAAATGTGGTACTTGTATGCTTACAGAAATTACAAGACAACCTTTTAAAAACATTGTGAGCACATCGAAAATGTTGGATTTAGTACATAGTGATATATGTGGTTTACATTCTACTCTATCTATGGGAACATTTATTCTACTCTATCTATCGAAGAAATATATGGGAACATTTATTAATGATTATTCTCGTTTCTGTTATATCAATTTATTGCATACTAAAGATGAGGCACTTGATAAATTTGCTATGTATAAAAATGAAGTTGAGTTGCAACAATCTTGTAAGATTAAAAGACTTCGAACCGATCGATATGATGAGTACTTTGATCCTAAGTACTTTTGTGACAACCCTCGCGAATGCGGAAATAAAACATAATAAGCGTGTGATTTATATAGCGGAAAATACGGTGTTTTTAAAACTTTTTACATGCTAAGATAAAAATACGAGGAATGTCAAATAATTACAAACCAAAGTAGAATATACTACAAGAGACGAAGTCTCTCAAAATGTGATCAAGTATCAAAGTTATTAGCAACTAGCTAAAAATCGGCTAGAGGTGATTCATCCAGGCCAACGCCCGCTAGCTCACACCCGAAACCAAAATACAACAAGCAAAATCCATCCAAGCAAGCAACCTTTTCATCCATGAAAAACATGAACGCCACAGTCAGTGGGGAGTAACTCCGGGTTCTCCCAGCCATATCACAATTAACATACTTAAACGGTAATACAAAGATAGAAGCATGCATAGATAAATATACATGTGAAATACGAGAAGGATAAATAGGCAAGTAAATATATAAATATATCGGTGCATGAAGTACAAAACCGTAATCATCAGATTATAGACAAACTCGGGGAAGACACCCTTAGGAAACCATACACTCACTAGGGCTTGCATCTCACCGTTAGGGGCATAAGTTTGATAAGATTGAGACTCGACAAACAAACCATGCCAAGTCATCCAACGATCACAAATAATCAATCAAATAATCATCCATCCAAACGTACGAATACGTTGACAACATCTCTCACGGTAAATGACACGCACTAGCATCATGTACATGGCAAGTATGATTAAAATCGCATCCACGGGATAAACATTTCCCTGAACGCATACACAATTCAAACATTTCGTATATGTAGACTAATTTCCTCCTGGTAGAACGACGATATAAATATCCGGTCCTATTCTAAACCTGTCCAGACTCTCGAAATCACATTTTCCGATTCGACATGCGATAAACATTTCGCATCCAAGACTCGGTCAATCCTAGACGCTGAGTACCCCAAATTCGGTCAACCTTCACGAAAGAGGCGGAAAAGAGCACAAGCATCATAACAAGAGGTACGCTACATGCAATGACACCACCTCGCAAGTATACAACATTTGACGGCGGGTCGGTCAACGCAAAGCGTTCGCCTCCCAACAACGTCGTCATATGCCCACTAACACATGCAATTAAGTAGTAAGGATACACTCCTCGTTCCGACATTCCAGCCTTACGAACGTGGAGGTAGCCAGGGGAATGAGAGTACAAAGCACATAACAAATAGTGCTCAAACCATAACATGTGTAAAACCGACTCAAAGTGGGATATATGAAAAACCGTCACAAAACATGCGATACAAGCGAAAGGAATATCATATATTCGAAACATGAATATTTAAAGTCATTACGTAAATTTATACGATAAACGAACTATCGAAAATATTATAAATGAAAACATAAGAAAGAAATTGCAAGGGATTGGCAGCGTGTGCCAGCCGGTCAAGGTGACCGGCTGCCGGCTACCCGGCTGGCACCAATGTCATACCTGAAAAACAAGTGAATAAGCAGCGTGTCCCTGCCGGTCAAAGGATCCGGCTGCCGGCTACCCGGCTGGGACCAAAGTCATATGAGAAAAACGAAGGCAAAATGGTATGTGTCTCAGCCGGTTGGCTGACCGGCTGCCAGTCGGCTAACTGAGACATATGCATACTACAATTCTACGTAACCACAATTCAACATCAGCCACTCCCTAGCCGGTCAGCTGACCGGCTGCCAGTCGGCCGGCTGGGGTCAAATATGCACGAAAATCATCACTTCAACACTTATGAATATTAACTAACTTCAATTATCATCATCAATTCTCATTATCAAATATCAACTAACAACAACTATCATCAACAACACAATTCCTATGATTACTAATCTTATTTTAAATACGATTACTAACATAGAAAACACATTAAAACACGTAATGATATCGAGTAACCCTTGACCGTTACCTTTACGCGTCTTCAAACGATTTCTAAGTCTTCCTCCACTAGATAGAAATCCTTATCGGGGTCTTGGAGGTCTCCACCTAAACAAAGACGACAAAAGATGAATATAATTCACCTTTGAGAAAGACGGATAAATTGAAAAGTGAGAAAGACGGTAATTTTATTACCAATTAAGATAGAGGACAATGAGTGGGAAAGATTAAGACGAAAATTAGAGGATTTGAGCAATTAACGAAGGAGTAGTGACGATTTTGAGATTGAGCAAATATGGAACTTAGGTTTTTGGTGATTACTTGATGAAGAAGAAGTAAGTGAAAAATGAGGGAGTTAGGGTTTGAGGGAGTATGAGGGAGTAAGTGGAAAAATATGGGAAAAATCCCATAGGCGTCTTTAGACGTAACTTACTTGGAAACTCGCGTAAAGTCCGAAAACGAACTCGGATTTTCTAAAATAGACACGGGAAATTAAATTCTAGACTAAAACTAAAATTCGTTGAAAAGTATCCGTATAATATTTTTACTATAAAAATAGGGTACATTTGCGGGTGTTACAATCACCCCGCCTTTTAAAAAGTTTCGTCCTCGAAACTTGAGAGTAGAAAACAAAAAGTATCAAGACAAGAATCGGTTTTCAAAAACAACACGAAAGTTTTTACAAGGGAAAACATTTATGAAATGAGGTTCTTCTCGAAAATGGTTTAAAGAGATTTTTCATAAGTGCGAAACTTTATTTACGGATCTCAAGAGTGCTCGTCGCGAATGAGAACTCTAATTATCCAGATCAAATCAATATCGAAATAGTGAAATCGAAAATCAAAACAAGCGTTAGTAAGTGAAGGACTAGTCACCAGACGTCTCCAATAACAAGTCCAAACATCCAACCAAATGCAAAATCCGAATATAAAAGCAAAAGAAATCCATTTTCTCCAAAAACATGGTACACAATCCAACTTTAGACTTCTTTGAAACGTTAAATTAGAAATACAATATGAAAATTTGATGTTTTTCTCAAAGATAAAATCAAATAACAAGACATTACACGTACATATAGCGACTCGAACATCAAGTTCACAAATCACGATAAAAAAATATATACAAAACACGCAAAAACAAAACAAATCGAACTCTTAGGAATAGGAATATCACGATAAAATCGGCAGGAAGATCTACAAGAATTCGACATCACTAACTTTACAAATAAACTAGTCCTCAAGAGAATGCGAATTACCCAATTTCCAACTCAACATTTTCAATCATTAGATTCCTACGAAAATTATTTCATAATCACGAGACTTCAAGCCACTAACCCAATTATTCAAGTTCAACTAGTATCTACTAAAGTCCATCGGCACGGTAGACTTCACGACTAACAATCCACATGAAAGATTCATTACGTACTCTAATCTTCTTAGTTTCATCAAAACTCTTATTAGAAACCACCAACAAAGATATTTATATCTAGGGAAACATGTTCGCTAACAACCACAAGTAAAAGGAGACTTACCATGAAAATCCTTGATTCAATTTACTTCAAACTCATTATGCTAAATTTACAATGAACTTTCTCATCTTCGAAAGTCAACTCACCATGCATCAAGCAAAGGATGAGTACCAATTCCAAATCATATATATTGCCAAACACATGGCGATACGTCAATTAATCAAATCATCTAGCTCATCAAACTCAAAACGTATCGGTCTTTGCTTACGAGATTATTCCTCGAATCTGGTCACAAATCCAAATTTCACAAATAAGATTCCTTTTTAGAGAGTAACAATTTAAGACAACAATTTCCCAAACAACCTCCAAGGTAACTATTACAATATCCCGCAACAACGAACTATTATCGTGATCCACTCAATTCTCAAAATATTACTACAATACCAAACTCCAAATCTAAAACCACCAAGAGAGGATACATTATCACTATTAGGATTCATCCTAGAGCTTAAGTCCTATTTTCCATGATAAAAAACAACATGAAATTTGCTCTATCCAAAGACACATATTCTAACTAAAGAATTCCAAACTAAATTACACTTACTCTTTGAGCCTTACAACGGGATATCCAAACCACTAGAGAAAAGATCATGCAACAATGAGTTAGGAAGCGATAAAGAAATCTCAAGGAGAACACGAGAATACTCAGGCACGAGATTATAAGAGAGGAACGCTTGAAAATAATGAGGTCATAAGCAAGAGACAAAGCAGATAGTAGAGTTATGAAGATATCCGAGTAAGAAAGAAGATACGAGCATGCAATTCCTTAAAGATCAATCTTGACAAATACATTCAAGAATGGAAGTGAAAAGGGATAATGGCACGAGTAAAGGTTTAAGGTTTAATCCACAAAATTTCTCCTTTTAGACTTAGGGTGATAGCAAAGCAAATCCTCCAAATAACAAAGGTCTCTTACAAGGGACCCTCGTACCACAAATCATCAAAGTAAGGTACACCTAGATTTAACAAATCGATTACAGCCCAATTCATCCATCCTTTCATATAACACGGAATCCCAATTGCGGAATTGCAACTCATGTATAGTAACATTCTCTCAACTCCAAAATTTGACACATCCTCAAAGGTTTCAAAACCGAAAGACTAACAAAGAATTCTTCAATATTAGTCTCTTTTCAACTCCTAAGACCCATAAGGTAGAACACTGAACAAAACGTCATCATCAACATCTTAAGGCATCACCGTCATAGCCAATCTAATCAAATTTCACTCATGACCATAACCTTAAGTAACATGGTTTAATCTATCATGACGACTTACTACCTCAACCAAGTCTCCGATACCATGATATAAGATCATATTTTTAAATCCAAGAATTATAGCCAAGTATTTTTCCACCAAGTATATACCCAAAAGTACACACTAGAAAATCACAAGAAGTCACTTGATCTCAAGGGCATTTCACAACTCAAGGTATCGTCCAAATATTCTCACTTAGAACAACTAGCTCCAACTTAGGTATGATCCTCAAGACACTCTAATATTACTAAACTACTAAGTTCAAAAGATTAAATCACTAATGGGTTAAGAAGTCCTAGCCATCTCATTCAACCTTACAGCATCAAATACCATGAACTATCCACATTAGTCATGGCAAACATCAAGCATTACAATCATCAAACTTATCTAACTACCTTTCCTCAGAGATACAACCAATCATCAATATAGGGTGAACTTAGATCTACACCATTTACCTCAAATCCCAAATTCGTTCTAATCAACACTAACATCCCACAAAGCTCAAAATTCTTCCGACCAAGTACAATATACCACAAACAAAAGAGTATGGCACCCACAAAAATGTTACAAGAGGAAGGTAAGGATACCAATGGTAAGATGGAGGAAACTATCAAGAGTAATTTCCAAGAGGGGAAGACGTTAGATGATAAAGAAGTACTTAGATAGAAGGAAGAGAGCATGATACATTAAGGACGAGAGAAATCATCGATGAGGAAGAAATACACTTCAATTAGGCTTGTCAATCTTCAATCTTCGGTAGAGGATACTTCTTCTAGGTAACACATGATCCACCTCTAGACGGTAGATATAAACAAACATAACATCACTCAACATAATCAACAAACAAGTTAGAACCTAACATACATCAAGTACACCAAAGACTACCAAGTAAAGTCCTTAATTTCTACCCATCTCTCATTTATTATTTCAAGGTCAAGTAGTTTATGTTTAGGGTTCACGTGTGTGCGTCGGGAGCGTTAAAGCTCTGATATCAACTGTGACAACCCTCGCGAATGCGGAAATAAAACATAACAAGCATGTGATTTATATAGCGGAAAATACGGTGTTTTTAAAACTTTTTACATGCTAAGATAAAAATAGTAGGAATGTCAAATAATTACAAACCAAAGTAGAATATACTACAAGAGACGAAATCTCTCAAAATGTGATCAAGTACTCCAAATTCGGATATACTACATTTCGCATCCAAGACTCGGTCAATCCTAGACGCCGAGTACCCCAAATTCGGTCAACCTTCACGAAAGAGGCGGAAAAGAGCACAAGCATCATAACAAGCGGTACGCTACATGAAATGACACCACCTCGGACATATACAACATTTGACGGCCGTGTAGATCAACGCAAAGCGTTCGCCTCCCAACAACGTCGTCATATGCCCACTAACACAAGCAATTAAGCAGTAAGGATACACTTCTCGTTCTGACATTCCAGCCTTACGAACGTGGAGGTAGCCAGGGGAATGAGAGTACAAAGCACATAACAAATAGTGTTCAAACCATAACATGTGTAAAACTGACTCAAAGTGGGATATATGAAAAACCGTCACAAAACATGCGATACAAGCGAAAGGAATATCATATATTCGAAACATGAATATTTAAAGTCATTACATAAATTTATACGATAAACGAACCATCGGAAATATATTAAATGAAAACAAAAGAAAGAAATTGCAAGGGATTGGCAGCGTGTGCCAGCCGGTCAAGGTGACCGGCTGCCGGCTACCTGGCTGGCACCAATGTCATACCTGAAAAGCAAGTGAATAAGCAGCGTGTCCCAGCCGGTCAAAGGGACCGGCTGCCGGCTGGGACCAAAGTCATATGAGAAAAACGATGGCAAAATGGTATGTGTCTCAGCCGGTCAGCGACCGGCTGCCGGTCGGCCGGCTGAGACATAATGCATACTACAATTCTACGTAACAACAATTCAACATCAGCCACTCCCCAGCCGGTCGGCCGGCTGGGGTCAAATATGCACGAAAATCATCACTTCAACACTTATGAATATTAACCAACTTCAACTATCATCATCAATTCTCATTATCAAATATCAACTAACAACAACTATCATCAACAACACAATTTGTAACACCCGGAAATGTACCCTATTTTTATAATGAAAATATTTTACGAATACTTTTCAGTGAATTTAAGTTTTAATTTAGAATTTATTGTTCCGAGTCGAATTTAGAATTTCCGAGTTCGTATTTGGAATTTCCGCGAGATTCCATGTGAATCCCGTCTTAAGGCGAGTTTGACTTTCCTTGACTTTTTCCTCATACATACTCATACTCCCTTAACCTATTTCTCATTCACACAAACACAATCAAACTTACTTCTTCCTTAAGCAAACCAAAACCCTTGCCTCCATAATCTTTCCGATCTTTGAATCACCGTATCTCCTTCGTTTCTTGTTGAAATTCTCGTAAGTTCGTCTTATTCTTCCCCTCTTACCTTCCTCTATCCGTATTGATAATAAAATTACCGTCTTTCTCGCTTTTCAAACTTTCCATCTTTCTCAAGATGAATTTTATTCATCTTTTATGATCTATTTGTAGGTGGTGACCTCCAAGATCCCGACAAAGACTATTTTCTAATTGAAGAGGAGCTTGACGAGTAGTGAAGACGCTTAAAGGTAATGGTGAAGGGTTACTCGATATCATTTACGTGTTTTACATGTTATCTATGCTAGGAATCGTATTTAGAATACGATTAGTGAGTTTAGTAATTGTGTTGATGATGGTTATATCGTTTGTTGAGTATTCATATAAGAATTGATGAATTAGAATTGTAGAGTCTATTGATCGAATACGAAAGAGGGGGGGGGGGGGGTGAATTGAGTATTAAAAACTAGCCCCACTTTTTCGATTTATATGATATGCAATTAATTATTTGATCATATTAATTACAATCAACTATCAATTAATCAAGTAAGCGCGAATAACGAAAAGTAAAGAGATAAGAGAGCGGCACACGATTTTTGAAGTGGTTCAGTTTCACACGTTGAAACCTACGTCCACTATTCTCGATTAATAATTTTTAGTACCTTTCTACGGATTACAAAAATTACCAACCCACTCGTATAATCAACCCTATGATTATAACTCAAGGTGAGTATCGCTAAATACTCTATACTATCTTACGCTAATAAGAAAGTACAATATAACTCACACAGATTCCCGTTAAAGAATTGTAAGCTTATAATGATGTACTATTATCCAATAACGTATTTCACTCAAGCGATTGATAATAATTGATGCACAACTCTTTTAAAAACAAACTCTAAAAATAATAAATATTTGCTCAAAGGTTTGCTTTAAAAACGATTTTGGAAAATCAACACAAGTAAAATAGATGCCGTGTGAATATGTGTGTATTTCGTGTATTTTACAAATTGTATGTGAATGAGTATTTATAGTAGTAGAATCATGGTAGATCTAAAACCCTAGTATAATATTTAATAAAGATACTTATCTTATCATAAAATAATATTTGCTTATCTTTTAGAAATATCTTTATCTCAAAATATTATTTGGTTTATCTTATAGAAATATATTTATCTTAATATATCAAAATATTGTTGTAAAGATATAGTAAAATCCTATATTAGGTAAACTAAGGAAACAAGCCTAAGGAGGCCGGATTCACCTAGCTCACGAAACCCTAGTAGGCACGCAACTCTAGGTGGCACAAACACTAGGTTTCACGAATTCCTAGGTGGCTCAAACACTAGGTGGGCTAATTAGGTTAACAAAAATTGAGATAGAATATATTAGAAACCCTAGGTAGCATGACAACCCATAAGTTGTATTACTAACCAATAGAACCTCATAAATATATTCTCTATTAAAATAATTGATAAATATAAAAACTCTCTTTCACTTTTGAAAACATTTCAAAACATTTTATTTCCAAAATCATGCATCAATATTTTATCATTCAAAATCATAGACTAAAGCTATAACTTTTGAACATAAAATCTCTCGAATGGAATAGTTACCAAATGACGACCTATACTATCTAATCTTCACAAAGATCTTCAGTATACGGATCATCTCTTCATCTTGATCACAAAGACCCTCCATCTTGAGTCTTGTGTTATTTGAGGTAGATCTTGCTTGAAGCGATTTTCTTTAAAGTTATGACTGAGTAGCTATAACTTCCATGTAAACTTCCAAAGTTATTCCTGATGTTGTTATAACTTTGTCTCACAGTCTTTGTCAAAGTTATGCCTGAAATTCTTATAACTTTGATCTTTCTTCTCATAATTGTTGCTATCTATAATAAGACTAAAACACACAATTACACGCATATGATATATCGAGTAAAGCACATTATCAAGTAAGCACATGTCATTATCAAAACTATAAAATTGGTCCAACAAATTCCCCCTTTTTGATGATGACAAGTCTCTTATGATTTCCTCTTAACATTGTGACTAAGTATGGTTCCCCCTCAACAAAGCACTCCAAAGTTATAGCAACTTTGATCGCAAGAACATAACAACTTAGCCAAAGTTATAACTCGAAAGACTTTAAGAGATAACGAGTCTTGACAAGGAGCAAGTTTAAGCAAAGACTCAAATCATATCATTTCTTCCCCCTCTTGGCATCATTGAAAAGACAAGAACAAAGACATGAAACGACTAGAATAACACATGTCAAGGCAAGAAATAGATATGCAAAATACGCAATAGAAAACGATTTATACCAAGCAAAATCAAGAGTAAATGTTAATTAAAACTACAAACCACAAAATAGAGTATTAGTTGACATTGGGCCGAATAGAACAATTGTTTAAACATGCCAAAATGGGCCGAATAGGATTAGTAGTTCAAGAATTGAAACAACCAAGGATAAGAAAAGCAAAGCATGGGGGTAGGTGGATAAGGCTAGGGTGCTTTATAACCAGGCCTAGTGCGGTACTCAAGAGTGGAGAGACGGTCAAGGCAAGAAGACACATGGGTAGCTTGAGCGGTGAGGCAAACGTCAAAGTTCCGAACTTTCAACGAAAGAGCCTCCGTCGCATCGTATATAGTCCGCATCCCCTCACGCATATCCGTTCCACTCTTAACCAAAGAACCGCCTTGACTCACCAAGAATGTCATCCGATCCCTTTGCCGATACACTTCTTGTTTACAATCGAAAATGTTCCTTTCCAACTTAGCAAGGCGATCATCCATACCATTCCTCCATGTCCGCATCTCGTGACTCACACGCGACCCACCTTGGTCACGGGTTGAGCTCGAACCCACACGCCACGGCTTGAACAACCGTGTCCAATACCGCCTCAATTTTCTTGTCCTGCGCGTCCAAGCGCTCCATGAAACTACCAATGAACATATCCAATTTTGACTCAATCCCGGAAAAATCAGCCCCACCCGGCTGTAAACCGACCGAACCGCCCTTTGTTAAAAACAACAACTCCGGACCATTAGCATCTAACTTCATAAACTTCAAGAACGTATCACACATTTCATCTTTGACGGCGACCCCATAATTCTGCACATTAACAACTCCTTTCGACTCTAAGAGCCGTGACAGCCACATACCATACGACAAATCAAGAGTAGAATATATTTTCTCTTCGGCCACCGAAAAAGCGGTTTGTGAAATACGAGAAAAGACAAGAGAAGGTAAATTAACCCGGTTTCCTTCCAACCAATGCTTCACGACCAACATCTCATAGCATGCAATTTTGTCCCGTCCACCCCGACGCGGAATGACGGTATTCCATAAAAAGTTTAACAAAAATTTCAATTTTGGTGATACACTTCCCGCCAACACACAACTCGACAACGACGCCCCAACATCAAAGTATTTCTTAACTTCCAACTTAGCCATGTCCGTCAGTTCCTCCCATGACGTACTCGGATTGATTTTGATTCCATCATCAGGAACCGAAAACAGAGTACAAAAGTCCGTCACGGAAATCGAAACTGAACGGCCATTTATAACGGCATTCAACACTCCATCGTTTAATGAAACAGAAGCAAAAAACTGTATTACCTCAATCGGATAAACATGACCCGAAAACTGAGCCACGGTTTCCCATTCTTGAAAATTCAGAAAATCGGTAAAGAATCCTAAAGCCACATACTTATCACACCAAGCTTTCGGATAGAAGCGACCACCGTGTATTCCGTATTGAGCAACACGGTTTACAAGCTTTCTTTCGTCTTTCGTGAGACGGAGTTTATCAAGCCCGGAGGATGTTTCTTGAGAAGAAAAATCACGGAAAGTCACCCGTGTTGTCTCCTCGGGAACCGTGTCAGTGGTTTCGGTCGTAGCTTCGTCTTGGACTCTAGCTTTGCCCTTATTTAATCGTCTTCTTTTTGTACCCTCAAGACCCGCACCGGACTCGGTTTGGTTTAGGTTGGGTGATTTTTGTGTGGGAGTAGGAGAGGTATTTTTGGGCATACTAGGCTTGGGAGTTTTTGGGTTTGGGTTTTTGGAAATTTTTGATCTAGTGGAAGCCATGGAAAAAGCTTGAAAAATTGATGGTGAAAGTTTTTGTTGGTGTGGTAGGGATGCCGTGAGGAAGGAGAAGAGGTAGTAAAAATTGGTTGAGTATTGATGTGGTGAAAGTGAAAGGTAATTATGATGGTGTAAGAATTTTGTATTTCTTTTGTACTTGGGCACATGGGTGTGCCGGCCCCAAGACCTATTTTCCCTTTTTTTTTTAATTTGAATTTTGGTAGGAAAAGGAATCTTGGGTGGTTAATTGTTGGGATATGGTAAGGATAGAATTTGGTAAATAAAAAGATATGGTAAGGTGATTTTATTTGAGAATTTCGGCTAGCATAGGATACATGGGTAGAATTTGGCTCAATTTTGGAAGGTGAATAAGATAGATATTTGGCAATTATGTGGATCATAATTCAATTTCCATAAAACACTCAATATGCAAGATACTCACGTAAAATATATAATATTAAACACAAATATACTAGCAATGAAATATGCGGACACAGTCATACAATCTCGTCTTATTCTAGCCAGTCACGTAGGTTCACAAAATAAATAAGATGAATTTAATTGCTACCGATTAAACCAATTTCCAACCGCAAAATCTCAAAACGTCTTATTGCTAACGCCTTTGTTAAAATGTCAGCCCATTGATTGTCAGTACTACAAAATTCGAGTTTAATGTTGCCCTTTTCTACATGGTCACGCAAAAAATGATGTCTAATGTCTATATGCTTAGTACGAGAATGCTGAGCTGGGTTCTTAGAAATAATAATCGCACTCGTATTATCACAGAAAACAGGCATACAACCAACATTAACACCATAATCACATAGTTGTTGCTTTAACCAAAGTAGTTGAGAACATACCAGTCCTGCAGCTATATATTCGGTTCTGCAGTAGACAACGCAACCGAATTTTGCTTCTTTGAGCCCCAAGTAATTATGCAAGGTCCAACAAAAGTAGCAAATCCAGAGGTACTTTTTCTATCTAAAGAACATCCCGCATAATCTGCGTCTGAATATCCTACTAGATCGAAATTACACTCAAGTGGATACCACAAATATAAATTAGATGTACCAATTAAATATCTCAAGATACGTTTAACTGCAATCATATGTGATTCCTTAGGACATGATTGAAATCTAGAACAGACACATACGCTGAACATAATGTCAGGTCTACTTGCAGTTAAATATAATAAAGAACCAATCATACCTCGATATGTAGTCTCATCTACGGACTTACCATTTTCGTCCAAGGTCAACTTTTTGTCAGTTACCATAGGTGTGTCCATTGGATGAGCGTTCTCCATACCAAATTTTATGATTAGCTCCTTGACATATTTTTGTTGGTGAATCTTTATGCCTTCTTTGGTTTGTTGAATCTGCAGTCCTAGGAAGAATTTCAATTCTCCCATCATGCTCATTTCAAATTCTGAGGTCATAAGATCTGAAAAATACTTGCACAATTTATTGTTAGTAAAACCAAAAATAATATCGTCTACATAAATTTGAGCAACAAGTAAATCAGAACCCTCGGATTTTAGAAATAGGGTTTTGTCGACAGATCCTCTTTTAAAATTGTTTTGTAATAAAAATTTTGACAATCTGTCGTACCAAGCCCTAGGCGCTTGTTTCAAAACATATAAAGCTTTGTCGAGTTTAAAAACGTGGTTTTGAAACTTGCTATTCAAAAATCCAGGAGGTTGTTCAACAAAAATCTCTTCTTCCAAATAACCGTTAAGAAATGCAGTCTTAACGTCCATTTGGAATAATTTCATTCCTTTGTGAGCTGCGAAGGCGATGAGCAATCAAATAGCTTCAAGTCTTGCTACTAGAGCGAATGTTTTGTCATAATCAATCCCTTCTTGTTGATTATAACCTTGAACGACCAATCGAGCCTTGTTACGAACTATAACTCCTGAATCATCCAATTTATTTCTGAATACCCATCGAGTACCAATCACAGTTCGATTAGGAGGTCGTGGCACAAGGTGCCATACTTTATTACGTTCAAACTGTTGAAGCTCCTCTTGCATAGCCACAATCCAGTCGGATTCTGCAAGAGCTTCCTTTATGTTGGTAGGCTCTATGGTAGACAGAAATGAGTAGAATGAACAGAAGTTATTTAATGTTCGCCTAGTTTGAACTCCTTTAGTCAAACTTCCTAGGATACTGTCCATAGGATGAGAACTCTTATATTTCCATTTCTTAGAGTTCCTAGGCTCATCATCATCTGATGAACTTTCACTTTCCTCAAATGATTCAGAATTAAGATTGGTTCCTCCTGAGCTAGACTCTGGGTTTATAGGTGAAGTTGGTACAACTTCAGTTACACCATCTTGGTTCTGGTTCAAAGTTATAGCATCATCAGCTATAACTTCAGTTTCCTTTTCCTTGTTTTGAGAAGAGACATTCGTATCATCAACAATTGTCTCAGTTCTCTGTTCAAGGTCATTTGCGGATTTATCAAGTTCATCGTTGATTCCTTCAATAACTTCTTCATTAATAACTGGCTCGTCTTCCCTTGAAAGGCGAAAGTCTGGATCATTCATGTCTTCTTCTTCATTCTGTTCAACTTGTTCAGGCACATTATCTTCATCAAATACAACATGAACACTTTCTTCTATGCACAACGTTCTTTTGTTAAAAACTTTAAATGCTTTACTATGATTAGAATAGCCAACAAACATAGCTTCGTCACTTCGTAGATCAAATTTGCTCAAATTACTTTTTCCATTATTATGGACAAAACATTTACTTCCGAAGCAACGAAGGTGAGCTATATTGGGTTTTCTTCCTCTTAAAAGTTCATAGGGAGTCTTTTTGAGAATAGGTCTAATCATAGCTCTATTGTGCACATAGCATGCAGTACTTATGGCTTCTGCCCAAAAGCTCTTAGGAAGGCCACTACACAAAAGCATAGTGCGGGCCATGTCCTCTAATGTTCTATTCATACGTTCCACGACACCCTTTTGTTGTGGGGTTCGTGGTGCAGAAAAGTTATGTCCTACACCATTCTCCCTACAATATTCTATAAAAGCTTGATTATCAAATTCGGTGCCATGATCCGTACGAATGGAAACTAACTTTTTATCATACTTGTTTTGGGCGAGCTTCATTAGTACTACAAACTCATCGAAAGTTTCATCTTTAGTAAATTGAAAGATAGGCCATACATACCTGGAGTAGTCGTCGACTAGGACGAATACGTACCTTGATCCACCGCGGCTTCTAACTTTCATAGGTCCACACAAATCCATGTGTACCAACTCAAGTGGACGCTCTGTACTTACTACTCGTTTCGGTTTGAATGAAGATCTAACTTGTTTACAACGGGCAAATGAGTCACACATCTTTTCTTGTTCGAATTTGATCGAGGGTAGACCCTCAACTAAATCCCAAGACTTGAGTTTCTTTAAAATCGTTGGACTGATGTGTGCAAACCTCTTGTGCCACAAGCATGAATCATCCACAGTGACTTTCATGCACGTAAAGGAACTTGTAGTGACTTTGTTTAAATAAATCATATACACGTTCCGTTTACGCAGACCTTCTAAGATAACGTTACTAGTACCTTCAACTATGATACGACAAACATTTGAATGAAAAACGACTTTGTTGTCTTTGTCACATAGTTGAGAGATGCTTAGTAGATTATGCTTAAGGCCATCTACCAGATATACATTATTAATAGCATGAGAAGAAGATATACCAATCTTACCTACACCGATTATGTTGCCCTTCTTATTGTCTCCAAAGGTGACCTTGCCACCGTTGAAGTGCTCTAGTGAAAGAAAAAGATTCTTGTTTCCAGTCATGTGTCTCGAACATCCACTGTCGAGATACCATAGATTGTTTTCTTTCACTATTATCTGCAAGAGAATCAAATACAGCTTTTAGGTACCCACGCTAAGTTGGGTCCTTTTTGGTTAGTGACTCTATGTATTTGATCCTTCCTAACTCATACCTGTTTAACAATTCTTTTCTTCTTAGGATAGGGTTTGCTAGGTTTATTATAATGGTTGTTGTTATAGTGACGCACATTAGGTTTAAATGACTGCTTCTGATTCGCATAAGATTTAGATTTTGAAGGTACAGATGTGTAATCGAAAGCCATGTCATAAAACCATCTAAACTCATTATTTCTAACCTCATCACGTTGAGGTTCAGATTCAGACTCGTTAACACTAGACGTGTCATGCTCTTTCACAAAATCAGTTTGATTTTTGTTGTCGTTAACATATTTAACACAATTATCTTTAACATGACCGTTGTTACCACAATAATTGCAAATCAGATATTCTGAAAGGTTGACATACTTCCTTCTTCTGAAATCACGGTCAGAAGGAGTGGATTTGCACTTATCATGGTCTCTACGTCTATAACAGTCATGACCTAGACCCATCTTCATGTTATTATTAGATTGTTCGGAAAGGAAGTCTAAGACCTTTTGACTTCCTTCCCACTTATCATGAACTTTTCGTGCATGTAGGAGCAATTCCTTCAAAGACTGAATTTCTTTTTCACACGACGAATGATCTACATTCGAGTCTTTGGAGGGATTGTTCTTTTTGAAATTTTCACGAAAATCATTGAAGCGTTTGTTCAAGATAAGTTTCTCCTCATTGTGTTGACTTTTGGCTTGGGAGAATTCAGCCTTTATATCTTTCAATTGCTGAGAGAGAAAGGAGTTTACTTTCTCGTGATCAAGGTTAACAACTTCCTTTGCCTTAGCCTCAGATTGTAAAAGCTCATTGACTTTCTTCAATTCTAAAGTTATAGCTTCATTAGCTACAACTTTGGCTTGAAGATGCTTAATGTTGAGCTTCAACTCTGAGATTATAGCTTCATTAGCTATAACTTTAGACTCAAGAGTTTCTTTCTCAACATTTGTCTTGTCTGAAGTTATAGCTGAAGTTGCCATAACTTTAGACTTGAGCTTTTTAGCTTTGGCCTTAAGAAGTTGGTTTTCCTCAGCAATGTCAAGAATTTGTTCTTTAAGATCTTTTAATTCAAGACTCTGCTCATGACAATGATCTAAGGCTTCTTCAAAATATTTAATTAAAGACTTCTTAGATAAATTCTTAACTTGCTTTTTAAGTTCAAGATGACTAACCTCTTCGTCATCTTCTGAATCTGGTTCTGAATCTGAGTTGCCAACAAGACACATCTCGGATTTGCTTTCATTGTCACTGTCAGAAATTAGGTCAAGACTGACGTTGCTTAGACACAAGTTGGCGACTTCCTCTTCCTCTGACTCGTCGTCCTATGTGTCGAGATCTCCCCAGCAATAAGCCATCATCACTTGCTTGAATTCCTTCTTGGTTTTGTCTCGTTGATTTTTGTCTTTGATTTTCTTCCATGTGGGGAAATCTTTGATCATGTGATCATTATCCCCACATTTGAAGCAACCACGACTTGAAAGAGACCCTTTTGACTCAATTGGCTTTTTGTATGATTTGTTAGTGTTATTGTTAAACGTTTTCCCTTGTGGTTTATTAAAGAATTTTTTTCTTAAAACGTCTAGCAAATAACACTGTTTCATCTTCAAGATCCGAATCATGTCTTTCACTAGATTCGGCTTGTAAAGCCACTTTCTTGCTATTACTATCATTTGCCTCATCTTCATCAAGAGTAATCTCGTGAGCCATTAGGGTTCCAAGTAGCTCTTGATAAGATAGGGCAGATAGGTCTTTACATTCCTCAATTACCGTCACCTTAGGTCTCCATCGTTTAGATAGACTTCTAAGGATCTTCCTGGCAATTTCCTCGGAGTCAAAAGTTTTTCCAAGATTTTTCAATTCAGTAATGATACTAGAGAAGCGAGTGGACATGCTGTCAAGCGATTCATTTTGTTCCATGGAGAACAGTTCGTATTTTCGCATAAGTAGTGCAATACGTTGCTTTTTGACAACAGTTGTCCCCTCATAAGCTAACTCAAGACCATCCCATATTTCCTTGGCAGTAGAACTAGATGAAAAACGATCAAATTCAGTATGGGTCATGCCGTTTTGCAACAGACTAATAGCCTTTGAATTTTTCTCAGCTTTCTTATAATCTGCCTCAACATAGTCATCTTCTTTCTTTTCGATGGAAGTGCCAGTAGCCGTTCCAAGCATGATCTTATTGGGACCATTCTTAATGATTAGCCAACACTCCCAATCGTTACCCTTTTATGAAATGGGTCATCATTTCCATAAACTGAGTCTTTCCATCGAATACGGGACACTTCAAGATATGTGAGGGAATACATTAAAGTAAAATCATGCAGCGGAAATAAATAAAAATAAAAATAAAAAGATAAATGTCAGACTCCTTGCGAATGCAAATCAAGAGCCGCGGCTCTGATACCAATGTTAGAGTCTATGAATCGAATACGAAAGAGGGGGGGGGGGGGGGGGGGGGGGGGGGGGTGAATTGAGTATTAAAAACTAGCCCCACCTTTTCGATTTATATGATATGTAATTAATTATTTGATCTTATGAATTAAAATCAATTAATTAATTAATCAAAGTAAGCGCAAATAACAAAATAACGAAAAGTAAAGAGATAAGAGAGAGGCACACGATTTTTGAAGTGGTTCAGTTTCACACGTTGACACCTACGTCCACTATTCTCGATTAATAATTTTTAGTACCTTTCTACGGATTACAAAAATTACCAACCCACTCGTATAATCAACACTATGATTATAACTCAAGGTGAGTATCGCTAAATACTCTATACTATCTTACGCTAATAAGAAAGGACAATATAACTCACACAAATTCCCGTTAAAGAATTGTAAGCTTATAATGATGTACTATTATCCAATAACGTATTTCACTCAAGCGATTGATAATAATTGATGCACGACTCTTTTAAAAACAAACTCTAAAAATAATAAATATTTGCTCAAAGGTTTGCTTAAAAACGATTTTGGAAAATCAACACAAGTAAAATAAATGCCGTGTGATATCTTGTGTATTTTGCAAATAATATGTGAATGACTATTTATAGTAATAGAATCATAGTAGATCTAAAACCCTAGTAAAATATTTAATAAAGATACTTATCTTATCATAAAATAATATTTGCTTATCTTTTAGAAATATCTTTTTCTCAAAATATTATTTGGTTTATCTTATAGAAATATATTTATCTTTGATATCTCAAAATATTGTTGTAAAGATATAGTAGAATCCTAGATTAGGTAAACTAGGAAAACAACCTAAGGAGGCCGAAATCCATAGCTCACGAAACCCTAGGAGGCACGCATCCCTAGGTGGCACAAACACTAGGTTTCACGAAACCTAGGTGGCTCAAACACTAGCGTGGGCTAATTAGGTTAACAACAAATTTGAGATTGAATAATTAGAAACCCTAGGTAGCATGACAACCCAGAAGTTGTATTACTAAACAATAGAATCTCAAAATATATTCTCTCTTAAAATAATTGTTGATAAATATAAAAATACTCGTTCACTTTTGAAAACATTTCAAAACATTTTATTTCCAAAATCATGCATCAATATTTTATCATTCAAAATCATAGGCTAAAGCTATAACTTTTGAACATAAAATCTCTAGAATGGAATAGTTACCGAATGACGACCTATACTATCTAATCTTCACAAAGATCTTCAGTATACGAATCATCTCTTCATCTTGATCACAAAGACTCTCCATCTCGAGTCTTGTGTAGTTTTATGTAGATCTTGTTTGAAGCGATTTTCTTTAAAGTTATGCCTGGTTAGCTATAACTTCCATGTTCACTTCTAAAGTTATTCCTGAAGTTGTTATAACTTTGTCTCACAGACTTTATCAAAGTCATGCCTAACTTTGATCTTTCTTCTCATAATTGTTGCTAGCTATAATAAGACTAAAGCACACAATTACACGCATATGATATATCGAGTAAAACATATTATTACGTAAACACATGTCATTATCAAAACTATGAAATTGGTCCAACAATTTTATATTGTTTATTGTTTATTATATGTGTTTATAATGTTTGTAAAAAAAAAGTTAGGGTTAATGATTTGTAGAACTGATTGATTGAAATTCGATTTTGTTTTGCTTTCCTTCTGATTTTCGTGTAAAAATTGTTGTTGTTGTTGTTGTTGTTGTTGTTGTTGTTGTTGTTGTTGTTGTTGTTGTTGTTGTTGTTGTTGTTGTTGTTGTTGTTGTTGTTGTTGTTGTTTTTTGTTGCTGTTGCTGTTGCTGTTGTTGTTCTTGATTGATATGATTAAATTGTTAGTTGATTTCTCTTTGATTTAGATTTCGTTATCAACAAATAGTTAGGGTTCATGTTTCGCTAAAATTGAGTAATTGATTTTTCATCAAAAAACTATGTTTGATTTGTGTGCGTTCATATTTTGTTCTCGATTGCAGTGTTTGTGCGAAAATTTAGGGTTCCGACCTGTACTTGTTTTCGTGAAAATTGGGGTAAATGTGATGACTACCTTTCGTAGCATACTCGAGACATGTTACTGTAATAGCGTTACCGTAACATTATTACTGTATGATATAGATGAACTTCAAATACTGTTATAACATTGTATATTTTTGTGTGTTAATCCAATTAAATTTGATTGCATAACATTGTAATAAACTCACAAATGATGTTACTGTAATATTGTTACTGTAAAATTATCAATGATGTACCACACCTTTCGCACATTTTAGTTATCTATGGTTGAATGTTTGTTTTGAATGACATAAATTTTGAAGATGAAGGTTTGAGAAATCAACCAACAAAAATTAGCTTGCAAGGAAACTGTATAAACAAAAAAGATCACGACACTAACTAATCAGTCATGAAGATAAGCGTGAAGAAGGCAACGTTATTGAAGTTGGAATGCTAGTTGAGATTGTTAACATTGTTGTCATATTTTGATGTGTGATTATGATGTATACTTATTGTAAACGTTTCATATTATTGTAATGTGTTTTTTGCCAAACATTTTAGCATATATAAATGAAGCACCTGGACGAATTTGTATTCACTTGCCTTTTGTTGATGAAATCAATTAGAATTGGAACCTATTACAATTGTTTTCGTGTTACTTTGACAAAGTAATGATGTCACAATATCTTCGTTACTGTAACATTGTTACTTTAATGAGTAAATGATATTACAGTACCAACGTTACAATTTAAAAGGTTTACAATACGATTTTAAAATAAATAGGCTATATGGGATTTGAACTCATACTGGTTTGCACATCGCTCTCCCAATTGAGCTAATAGCCTTTAAACAAACTATTTAAACTTTTAAAAGAAATGAATAGTAATAAAAGGTCTTTTGCTTCTATTAATCATGAAAAATGAAGAGCATTCTTTGAAAAATTTATAACCACAATATTACAATAGTTTATAATGATATTTTTATGATTTCTTAATGCTTAGAGAACAAAAGTATTTATATATTATGCCATCAAAACAGTCACAAATGTACAAGAAATCAATGTAATCTAACGCCAACAAATTCTCCATGTATTATTGTAACGCAAGGCCAACAAGTTCCCCATTACTGTAACACATTAAAACGTTAGTGTAACACGTTAAATGTTACTGTAACAAATTAAACTGTTATTGTAACACGATTATAATCATTACCATCAGTTATACAATGTTGTATAACATTTCACTTTCAGTTCAATATTTCAGTTTCAGTTCACATGTTACAGTATCATTGTTATAGTAACAATATTACAGTAATAATGTTACATTATGTGTCGAGTATATTTACAGCGGTTAGCTTAACTAATCGACGCTGCATACCTCCAATTTTTCCTAAAAACACCAGTTATGAATTTCACAATATCATATCCTTAACTTTTTATCAAACATTATGAACAGATACATAAATCCGAAATCGAACAATATTAACATGAGATTATAATACGATTTAAAAATTCATATAATCGCAAATTATTACATAAATTAATTGTACATTAACAAAGCAAAAATTAAAATTGGTGCTCAATTTCTCATGTCATAACCCTAATTTTTTGCAGAATTACTATGAACATTACAATCGGCATTAATCGCATGAACAATCGACAACAACAAGATGGACACATACAAGATCAGATTGAAAATTAAAATCTTACATAATTTCGCATAACTTTCAACCGAATCGTACATAAAATCATACGTTGAATTCGAAAATCAACGAGAAATCACCAGTAAATCGATTGAAAGTATGCAATCAATTAAATGATTAGATACGCGAGTAAAATCAACGAGAAATCACCAGGAAATCGATTGAAATTATGCAATCAATAGAAGGAATTTATGTTACAGGAGAACGAAATTCGAGACATTAGAATTAAGTTTGAAAATTTGGGGGAGTTAGTTACTGGAGAGATAAAAAAAGAGTTGAGCGTTGTTTATTTAGAGAGAGTGTAAGAAGAAAGAGAAAATAAGATTGAGTTATGAGTTGTTAGAATAGAATTGCCAGTTTATATAGTATGAGTTAGGATTAATCTCAGCCCTTGATTTGTGTAAGATCTAATGGTGGAGAATCGCGGGACGTACTTACCTAATATATGTGGACTCACATGATGCAATTTCTATATATATATTGTAAAGAATTTTGAAGATATCCTTCATTTACAAATAATGTTCAAAAAATGAAATGGTGTGTTTGTTATGAATGGAGGGAATATTTATCACTTACACACCCAAATGTGCTAAGTTGTTGTTACGACGTGCCACCGACCATATATCACATGATTGCTTTTTATTAGAATTGGAAAATCGGGTCAGTCGGTTCGGGTTCGAATCAGGTCTGATCGGGTTCGAGTCAGATTAGATCATTCTACCCTTTTGGGTCGAGTTGAGTTGGAGTTTGGGCCATTATTGGATCTGGTCATTTCGGGTCAAATTGGTGTCCATCTTTTTGTGGGTCCATTTGAGCTACTAACTAAATGGTGTTAGTTAGATAAACTAACCTAGTCCATGTCGGGCATTCTATTGCGTGATCAATTAACTTGTAAGTTTTAGAATTTGCAAGTTAGTTCTTTTACTCAACTATTAAAGATGTTCTATATAATATTTGTAATTAACTTTTCAACATCGCAACATAATCATATCCCTTGAAAGAAAGAAAATAACTTAACAAATTCGTGGTTTAGTATTATAAAATATATGACGGTATATAAAATGAAAGACTTAAGACTTGAAAGAAAAAAAATAGCCTCGCTCTATGGTTAATTTAAGTTAAAGAGTTAAGTATATACAATAACTGATCGTTTTAGTTAACGAAGGGATAGCATACCAGATGTTGGGCACTGGCAATAGAGGTTAATCAAAAGTTTGTAGGATAACTTGTTTACTATTTCAGTGATTTGTCTACAAATCTCTTTATTGTCGACATGGGTGTTGAGATCAAACGCCGTCAAATGTGACGTTGAGATTATGATTTCCTCCCGACAAATATTCAAGGTAGAGGTCGACAAGTAATCTAACAAGGTTTCGATGAACTATCCATGTATGCGGATATTGGTTTGTATGAAAACTCTTTAATTCTTTGTTTAGGGTGATGTCATGAAGGAAATAGCTCCAATTCTGCTTTTTTCGGCGCCTTAGGCAAAATTGTATTTTTCAAGCCCTTTAGAAATAAATTACAATGTATAATACTCCCTCCATCCAAAAATAAAATTCATTCTTTTAGAGTAATCCCAAAATAAGGTGTTATTTAGGTGTCTCTTATAAAACATGAAAATTAAAAAATCACATGATTACAAAGGGAGTAGTTGTTTGATTGTCAATTTTTTTGGGTGAAATGTAAGGAATTCATTATCGTTATGCATTTTTAGCACCTACATAACGGGGGCAATAAATTACGTACTCCTCCTTAAGTAATTGACTAGGGAATTAACTTCATTCATAATCAAACAATTTTTATTTGAGTTGTGTATAGGAAAATAATTTACCTGAATTAGATTTTCTGATATTGTTTTAATTCATTGGTCAACCAAACTACTTACACAAATTCTTGTTTAAGACGAAAATATCCATGTTAAGCTAAAACATTTCAAATTGTTGAATAACACAAAAGTAAAATGCCTAGAAAATAACATGATATTTATCCTCGCTACTTACACAAATTATGTTCGAGTTCTTTCAAATGGACTTATTTTTTACTAGGCCAATCACGATATTTCTAGTCAGGCCGATTGGTGACGATTACATGTTTTTTTTTATATTTGTTTTCCCGTTTGTCATTTTAAATTTGATCAATATTTGTTTGGTCAATTGGAGTTGCACTTCTTTGTATATAAGTTGGGTTCATATCGTATCAATTTGCTCAAAATTTCTCATTTAAGACGGGTATTATCCGTCTTAAACTTAATATATCTCAAATACATACCAAATAACCCCATTTATTACCTAAAAAATAAAAATAAAAAATTATCTTTATTACCAGCATATGGTACTATTTTTAAGACGGATAATGCTCATCGTAAGCAAGACTTGTTACAGTTTGATAGATCTAACAATAATATAAAACTTAAAGTACAACACCAACAAATCTGGAGGTGTGTTGAATGTCCTTACTATCCCTCCGTGTTACTGATTTTATAGAAGAAACTAGAGCTGGTAAACTAACATAACCACTCAACTGCTAGTAAATTACTCAATATTATTACCAATAACACTTCATTTTCAGACACTAATAAAACCAGTAAGCATCATACTCCTATTTAGTATATTTACAGGTACACCTTACTTACATTACTTGCATTACTTGCACAAAAGTGTTGTAATAAACAAAGAAGAAGCAGAAGAGAATCACAAAGCCAAAGATATATAGAGAGATAAACTATAATGCAAGGTTTTGTGGTTGAGCTTGACACTGAGGATGATGTTCTAATTATCTTCAAGCTTTTCTTTCATGGCTTCTTTTAAGCTCACTTTTTTACTCTTCCTCTTTCTTTTTTCACCATTTTCAGGTATTTTTATTCTTACCCACTTCATTTTTTCACCAGTTTTAGCTACCCTTTTGATTATATTGTTCAAAGATTTGAGCTTTTTTTTTTCAATGATTTCTTACTTGATTATAATATGTTCCCTATGTATGTGGATCATGTGATTGCCAATTTCCATGAATAAAGTTCTAGAAATCAATGTTGAAATACTTGGGTATTCGGAAACAGTCTCTTTGTATTGCTAATACAAGGCTTAAGGCTCTCTGTACATCCAACCCCTTAACTCGCAATTATTTCAGCTTTTGATTTTAATTTATGGTAATTAAATGCAACACATGAAATTGAAATTGTGTTGTTTTTGGTTCATATTTAAGCAAGTTGTGAAAATGTGAGAATCCAATTTGGAATATACATTCATATATACTTATTATGTAAATACAATTGGTACAAATTTCAGGTCAAGGGAAATTTATAGCAGATATACAGCATATTCAAGGGAAAGATGAACCGTATATTGGAGTAAACATTGGAACAGATGTATCAAACTTGTTATCACCTTCAGATTTGGTTTCATTCCTTCAATTACAGAAGATTAACCATGTCAGGATATATGATGCAAATCCTGATTTGCTCAAAGCACTTGCCCGTACTAAAATCCGGGTTATAATTGGGGTACCCAATAATCAATTGATTGCTATTGGATCCTCCAATGCTACGGCGGCTGCCTGGATTGGCAGGAATGTGGCTGCTTTCTACCCGGAAACCGCTATCATTGCCGTTGCTGTGGGTGATGAGGTTTTGACCACAATGCCCTCAACTGCCCCTCTTCTTTTGCCTGCTATTGAATCACTTTACAATGCACTTGTGGCCTCAAATCTTCAAAATGCTGTTAAAGTTTCGACCCCACATTCTGCGTCGTTAATATTAGACCCTTTCCCGCCTTCTCAGGCATTTTTCAACACTTCCATGAGTCAATATTTGTTGCCGATCGTCAAGTTTTTGTCCAAGACTCACTCTCCTCTTATGATGAACTTGTATCCATACTATGTTTTTATGGAGAATAAGGGTGTTGTGCCGTTGGAAAACTCTTTGTTCAAGCCTTTGACTCCCTCTAAGGAAATGGTTGACCCCAATACTTTGCTTCACTACACCAATGTCTACGATGCAATGATTGATTCGGCTTATTTCTCAATGAAAAACCTCAATATCACCGATGTGGTTGTGCTTGTGAGTGAGACCGGCTGGCCTTCCAAAGGTGATTCCAAGGAGCCTTACGCCACACTTGATAACTCGGATACATTCAATTCCAATCTCATTAAACATGTCATTGACCGTCTTGGTACCCCATTTCACCCTGAGATTACCTCTAGTGCTTACATATACGAGCTGTTTAATGAGGATTTGAGGTCATCCCCAATTTCAGAGGCCAATTGGGGGTTGTTCTATGGGAATACTACACCGGTTTATTTATTACACGTTTCTGGGAGCGGGACTTTCATGGCTAATGACACGACAAATCAGACTTATTGCATTGCTATGGACGGAATGGACAAGAAGACTTTGCAGACGGCATTGGATTGGGCTTGTGGCCCGGGAAGGGCTAATTGTAGTGAAATCCAGCCAGGGGAGCCTTGTTTCCAACCTAACAATGTCCAAAATCATGCTTCTTACGCATTTAATAGCTATTATCAGATGGAAGGACGGGCTTCTGGTTCGTGCGATTTCAAGGGTGTTGCCATGATCACTACCTCTGACCCTAGTAAGTTGTCTCACCATTTGCACTCCTTTGACATTATTGCTGGCATTGTAACATACTGCATGTCCTTTTAATTCTTCGTTTAGTTAGTTAGTACTCCCTCCGTCCCAATCATTTGTTTGTCTTTGATTAAAATACCTCTCATGCCCTCACAAAGATTATAAAAGGCAAACAAATGAATGGAACGAAGGGAGTAATTGAAACTCTATCGAAAACATAATTTCATTATTAGAATAGGTCCTCCATAAGATAGTCGTATGAATATAACACGATATTAACTTTATCATGAAATAAGTAAAACCCGTGTGGTTGATCAGGTATGCATTCAACTTCAAATATAAAATGCACCCGTCTCGCATCTCTAGAATCAATATATAAAATAAAATTCAATGCTTTAGTTTCTGAGTTTTTTTTTTTTTATTATAAAGTTCATGTAGTTTACTTGGGTTGGTAAGGTAGGAGTGAAAGAAGAGGAATTTGGTTTGCCACTGGTTCACTCCTTCCTGTAGGCTATAGTAAAGTCATGAAGATGTTAAGTGTAAAGTTAAGTGAAGGCTAAAAGCCATATTACACACTGTACTTGGTAAAAGAATTGTAAAGATTTCTACTGTAGTTAAGCATCTTAATTACTCGGAAAATTCGATTTAGAAAACACTTATAAATGTGTTAAATTGGACCCAAAATGATTCCTTTCCCTTTTTTTGGAACATGAATGTTTTAGTTGTAAAGTTTAAAGATAATGCAACACCACTATTCCACTAGTGTAGTTAAAGATGAATGAATGAAAGGATTTTTACTAGTTACACTCTCATGAGTTTTTGAAGTTTATACTCTGATTTCATGGGCATTTTAGTATTTTCTTCATATTCACATGATTTGGCAACTTAGCTTAGCTTTCTCCGTCATGGTTGCATTTCGAAATCTGTCTTGGACAACAGCTGATCAGAATGTGGGGAAAACACCACAAATGTTTTTGTCTTTTCTATAATTAGAGGGTCATTCTAGAGGGAATTCGATGTAAAAGATGTTAACTTTTGCATGGAAAATGTTGCTTCGATGCGGCGCAGGCCTCCATATATCATGTATTCATGTGGGAAACCATTTCAACCAAAACCTTAAGGTGATGGTTGAGGCCTAATCAACGATTTTATGCTCTAACGAAATGGGACTGTGCCACACGATGATACCAAAGTACTCCGTACTAAGTTAGAACAACCACTTATATATTAAAAATATGATTCACACATACACGGATATTATATTACATGTGAATGTGGCGGTGCTGAGTTTAGTACCACTAGGTAACGCTCTTACACTTGTTCTCGTAACCTGTATTTTAAACTCTACTACCCCATTCGACTCCTGTATTATTTTACATTTGTTCAAAATTCAAGTCACTGAAAAAAATACAAACGTGAAGACCTGAAGAGAGCAATAATGAATTTGTTAATCTTGTACTATGGACAAAGATATCAGTGGGAGCCTATTTGGCTGCATACATCTTTTGTGCAGAACATTTCTGCAAAAATAATTTGGCCTTTTGTTTAATCTGATTGGCGTTATATGTTTGTTTATATTTCGTATTTGTTTTTTTGTTTTTGCGGGAACTGCCAAATTGCCAATGCGTGAATATTGCAGATGTATTATAGTTGGATGTGATACTTACGGTTTTTATACATTTGGGAAATTTGTGTAGGTCACGGGAGTTGCATATTTCCTGGAAGGTAAAATTACTACTCTCTTGACTCTCATTTTTTCACAAATTCTCGATAAGGAGTCTTTTACAATAACCCGCTTACATTATATTCGTAGTATTACCATTTTAGTAACCCATCCTCATAATGGCGAGGGGATGATATCTCTTCTAGACTTTTCGTGTGTGGTTAAAACTGTTATGACGAGACTTAGATCCCGTTCTTTTGGTCTGAAACTTTCAGAATTGAATTGAATTTATCTAAACCGAGCCTATAGGATTCACCTAAACTAAAAATGAACAGAACTGTGATTCTTAATCTCAAACCGAGTTTAATACCATGGTCTATTGTACTACGTACTTGGGTGTAGAATGAGTGCGGAATAGTTTGTTGATATGCTTAGCAGTATACAATGAATGAACAAGTTTTTATTTGTCGAAAGTCGGTAGTTTGTGGATATGCTTAGCAAACGAGTAAAATTAAGTACATTATCAATGAATTACTGTGTTGATATTTGACAGTAAAAGGGAAGGAAATAGTACACCAGACGTAGTGAATTCAACTCAAGTTGCCAGTGGAGCTTGCTCAAGTCGACTCAAATTCAAGTTTAGTTTAGTAGACAGTGGTCTGATTTCTTTAACTACTTTGAATATTTCTCTATTATTTTTTGGACTCTTTACTTGGCACTAATTGGCTGAGAATCTAATGTTTATAGTTTTATAGTTTTTTGGGCAAATTTAATGTCAATTTATGTAATCGTAATTTATTCTTATTCATATTGATGTTCACTGAGAAGTTAAGAGGATCAGGTAAAAAAATCAGGACCTTGTGTGTTTTCTTAGCCTTTCCTGTTTTTTTTTTTTTTTGCAGTTTTACGCTTTAGCTCTATATTTGTAAACATCGTGGTCTTGTATAAGATTAGCTTACACTCTCCGTTTCCGTGAATGGTTTATACTCCTCCTAGTCGGTCATTTCTTCCCTCTTTCCTTATTGGGTAAGTCGGGTTTTCTTCCTTCTTTCCCTTTTTGGATGTGGGGTTGTGTGTTTTGTGTGGACTAAATTCATTTGTATGTGGGGTAGTGTGTTTTGTGTGGTCCAAATTCATTTCCTTAATTTTTGTGTAAAAGGGAAAGAGGAATAAATGAGTGACTAGGAGGGAGTATATTTTTTTTGTGAGGAGAAATAAAACTAGTGTAAACTACTGACTGAGACGGAGGAATATACATTTGCACTTTAGCTCTACAATAAGAGGGAGCTAAAGTGCAATGAATAGTGTGATTGTGATGTAATTTTGAAACACAAACCCGCAACTCATTAATCCCGACAACAAAATTCATACTACCACAATAGCAAAGGAGCTTCGGTTCGGCCGCGAATGGTATAAAAGTCATTTGGAGGATACAACCTAATACCATTACAAAGAACACCATGTACCTAAAGATCATGGAATAAGTAAGGGTGAGAAGGAACAAATTTGCATTTGACCTTGTATTAGTTGCTGAAATAACAGGTTTACCTCGAATAACAGCACCCATGTAAGTACGAAGAACCCTAATGACAGTAATAATCACAATAAAGAAAGTATTAACCCATGGAAAATGCGATGGACCAAAATAAAAATGGGCTCTACATATGGGCTTCCACGTTACTAAGTACAAAGTGCAATTTAATTACCATTATTATTCTTATACTATGATTTTATAAATAAATAGGACAAAACACTATTATAAATTTACTAATGAAAGATTAGATAAGAAATTGTAATTGAGACAATGATGTTGATAAGTAAATTAAAATAACAGCATATTGACAACTATCACAATAAGACAAAAGGATTTGAATGAGAATTGAAACAATTAGGCGTGAAATAAAATAACAAAAATCAACAAATAATACTCAATTGTTTTAAGAGTTTGTTAATCTAATCTAATCTAATTTAATAAAAAAAAAATACGGAATAATTTATTTCTAAAAAAAGTTACATAAATGTTTTAAAGATTATAAAACATTTCACATTCCATTACTTTTAAAAATAAATAAGTGACCGGGTTGGACGATAAAAATGTTAACAAAAGTTTTAAAGGATATGGTTATATCAGTAAGTGAATTGTACCTCTGATGTACTAGCACATAAAATATAGTTTTTGAGCTTTATAATAAAGTTTTTGAGTATAGTATAATTTTACTATAAAGTTTTTGAGTTTATTACTTTGAACATTAAGCTCAAAGAAATTACAATAATACTAAAAAAACATTATATATAAGATATAAAATTTAATTTATAAACTTTAAAAAGCTCGAAAAAAATGCACAAAAACTCAAAATCATATTACTCTGAGGTAGTACCTCCGATGTATAATCCTTTTTTCCTGGTTATATGGAGTATAAAGTTACACAAATATGAAGGGCTAGTTGTAGTTATTGCTTTGACTAATAAGTTATAAAAAGGTGAGCTACATGTGTGACAACATAAAAAAAGGCCCAACAAAGAAGATGGTTTTTAGGCGGGAAAATCAAGATAGTTTTTATTCTCTTGATAGTAAGGGAGATTTTTACTACTGTTTTCCTATTCTCCATGAAATTTGTTATTTTTCCCTTGCAAAAAAAAATAGATATTAGGAGAAATAAAATATATTAATTCAGATCATTTGCAGATTTTTTAAGTGAAAATTAAAATAGGGATATTAATATTGTTTACGATTATCAAATGATAATTATTGTATGTCGGATTTTAAACTAACTAGTTGTAACCCGTGCAGAATTGCACGTAATTGGATATGTAACTAGTTTTCATGTTTTTCCTCTCTTGCAACTTTTGGTTTATAATTTTCGCTACCCTATATATGAATTTCTGGCTCCGCCCCTGCTCACAATAGTTATAAACTATCAACAAACGATTGGGACATATGTAGTAAGCGTTTGCTATTATCTAAAATGATATTTGAGTAGTTCGTTTGTACTCACTGTTAGGTTCATATTCTTACTCATAAGACATTTCTTATGATATACTAATTAACTTCTTAATTAGTTTCCTAGATCTAGTGCATGCAAACTAAATAGAACAATATTTGAGTAGAAAACATGCAGCAGGAGCTCACCCAAAGGGTCTTGATGATCAAACCACATACAAGACAAGCTTGACCCCTCAGATGGAAGCTCGAGTTACAAGGTCTAAACAACAAGTTATGACAAGTCAAGAACAACCCAAGCCAAGCCACCCCAATGAAGAAGACAGTCCAAGACTCAACAACCCATGCCAAACCCCAAGACAACCCACATTACCCACACAAGACAGACAAAAAAACCTTCAGGCACAGACAGACCAATTCACAAACCCTGTATCTAGGAGGTACACCAGAGCATCCCAACCACCCCCACCATGGCCTACCATCAAGCCAACCCATTAAGCTACAAGTTTGCCCAGGACAAACCCTTTTGAAGTCTAGTAAAAATTCATGAAACAGACACCCCAAGTTAGAGTCCAGCAAACAACTAAAAACAGAGAAGGTACATGTCAGATTGTGGCTTCCTTTTGTTTAAGTCAACTTGTCATCGTCCAAGGCAGGTCTTATCTAAGTTATAATAAGAATAGAGAGTCCCAAGGAGCAGCAACACACCCAGGCAAGGCAGCAAGACAACAAGAGCAACAGATTTCCATTTCAGGAAAAATCCAAAACTGCTTTATTTGCTTTTGTTCAGTCTGTTTTTTTCTTTTGTGTCTCGTGTCTGTTCTTATTAGTTGTTGAGCTCGTCCTATTGTGAGGCTCTTAATTAGTGTCAGTAGAAGTAGTTTAGATCCTAAGCTAGCCCTTGGATGATCTATACATCCAATGGCTCACAAGATATCAACCTCTCTATATAAAGGGGTCTTGTATGACTGTTGTAGGCAGACTTTTTATGAATGAATGAATTAAACTTTGAGAAATCACTCAATGTTATCAAACTTGTGCTAAGAGCTGTAGTTTGAAGCAAGCCTGATACATCTCCAAGGTGTTTGATCAGTGCCTTGTATTGTGAGTCAAGTTATACCTGTGCTTTGCTGTGGTTAACTTACTTGCTGTTGAGTTTAGTTTAGAGTGTTTGTGCTTTGCTGTAATACTTGAAAACTATCTCTAAATCCAGTCTTTGAGTCCTTTTCTCTTGTGCCTTGCTGTAGAGGATTGTCTCTAAGTCATATCCCCTGAGTCTTTCAGTTAAACAACTCAATATCCCTAAAACAATATCCCTTGTCACTTGTTTTGTTCTCAGTTTGAATCAAGTTCATCAAGCTTACTTAAAACTTGTGAACCTTAGTAGTTTACACTCCAAATTGGTTATCAGAGCTTTGGTTGAGAGTCTTAGTGAGTTCATTTTCCCTAACTACATTTAAAAACACAAAAATAGCCCAATGAGTGAAGAGAGACTAGCAGGAGTAGAAGCAAGGATGGAGGATCTGGCTGGGATTGTAACCACCCTAACCAGAACCTTGGACCAAGTTATAGGCAACCATTTGCTTGCTGGAGGGAGAGGTAGAGGACGTGGAAGAGGCCAAGGAGGAGGCAGAGGAAGGCCACCTGATGATGAGGAGTACCCAGACTCAGATGACTCAACAAGAAGCAGAGCTTCCATCCACAGGAACACAGACAAGCATCTTAAGGTAGATATCCCTGAGTTTTCTGGTAGTCTTAATCCTGATGACTTGTTAGAATGGCTTAGAGAAGTAGAAAGGATCTTTGAGTACAAGGGATACAATGATTCCAAGTCTTTTAAAGTAGCCATCCTTAAACTGAAAGGGTATGCTTCCCTTTGGTATGAGACTATGAAAGGGTTAAGGGCTAGGGAGGGTAAGGAACCCATCAAGTCTTGGACTAAACTGAAAAAGAAACTGTTAGACAAATTTGTTGCTAAGGATTACACCCAGGATCTGTTTATCAAGTTGTCTAAGTTGAAACAAGGAGACAAACCTGTTGAATCTTATCTGAGGAAGTTTGAACAACTCACCTTACAATGTGATATAAATGAGAAACCTGAGCAAAGGATTGCTAGGTACTTAGAGGGTCTAGATAAGAACATTGCTAACAAGGTTAGGATGCAACCTCTGTGGTCATTTGATGATGTTGTCAACCTATCTCTGAGAATTGAGAAGATAGGGAAGACTAAGCCTGCTACACCAAAACCTGTTAGGCCTTTTCAAACCAGACCTTATAGTGGGTTTAGAACCATGGATACCCCCAAGACAGCACCCCCACCTATCTTAGACAAGGGTAAGGGCATCATGGGTCAAAAGCCAAGCACTTCATTGACTGAGAACAGAATTAGGTGCTTCCAATGTCAAGGCTATGGACATTTCAGGAAGGATTGCCCTTCTAAGAAGACCTTAACCATAATGGAAGTTGAGGCTTGGGAGAAAGAGGGTCTAGTTGAGTATGAGAGGGATGAGCCTGAGGTTGAAGAAGTGGTGAGTGAGGAAGAAGAGTCTAGTCAGGAGGCAATAGTGGCACTCCCTGACACAGGCCACAGCTTAGTCCTATGGAGAGTAATGCATTCACAACAGATACCTTTGGAGGAGGATCAAAGGTCCCTCATTTTCAGGAGCAGATGTACCATACAAGGGAGGGTTTGTAACCTTATTATAGATGGAGGTAGTTGTACCAATGTGGCTTCTGTTACTATGGTTGATAAGCTGAAGTTGAGCACTCAAGATCACCCTCACCCCTATAAGTTGAGATGGCTGAGTAAGGGAGCAGAGGTTAAGGTGGATAAGCAATGCATGGTCCCTTTCTCCATTGGCAGTGTGTACAAGGATGAAGTATTGTGTGATGTGGTTCCAATGGATGCCTGTCACTTGCTATTAGGAAGGCCATGGGAGTTTGATAAAAGCTCCATACACCAAGGAAGAAGCAATACCTATTCTTTCAAGCATGGGAGCAGGAAGGTGACATTAGCCCCCTTGCCACCACACCAGAAGAGCTATGGAAGTCCAAGTATGGCTGAGGATTTTAGTGGAGTTGTATTTCTATCTGAGTCAGCAATGGTCAAGGAGTGTAGTGAGGAGCAACCTATAGTAATGCTGCTATCAAAGGAAGTTCAGGAAGAAGAGTCTAAGGTGATCCCTGCAGATGTTAAGCCCCTCATTGATCAGTTCAAGGAAGTGTTTCCAGAGGAACTTCCTGATGGCTTACCCCCTTTGAGAGGGATTGAACACCAAATAGACCTTGTGCCAGGGTCTGTACTACCTAATAGACCAGCCTACAGATGTGATCCTAAGGCTACACAAGAGCTACAAAAGCAAGTTGGAGAGTTGATGAGTAAAGGGTTTGTAAGGGAGTCATTAAGCCCTTGTGCTGTGCCTGCATTGTTGGTTCCTAAGAAGGATGGGACTTGGAGGATGTGCATAGATAGCAGGGCTATCAACAACATCACAGTCAAGTATAGGTTCCCTATACCTAGGCTTGATGACATGTTGGATGAGCTAAGTGGCTCAAGGTTCTTTTCTAAGATTGACTTGAGGCAAGGTTACCATCAATTGAGGATCAGAGAAGGAGATGAGTGGAAGACAGCCTTCAAAACAAAGCATGGCCTTTATGAGTGGCTTGTCATGCCCTTTGGCCTGTCAAATGCCCCAAGTACCTTCATGAGATTGATGACAGAAGTGCTTAGGCCTTGCCTAGGGAGATTTGTGGTGGTATACTTTGATGATATCCTCATCTACAGCAAGAGCAAGGATGATCATTTGAGGCATCTTGAGGCTGTGTTTGAAATACTTAAGGAGAGCAAGCTCTTTGGGAAGCTTGAGAAGTGCACCTTCATGACTGAGGAAGTCAAGTTTCTAGGATATGTGGTATCTGGTAGAGGCATTTCAGTTGATCAAGACAAGATCATGGCAGTCCAGTCTTGGCCTATCCCTAGGAGTATTACAGAAGTAAGGGGATTCCATGGCTTAGCATCCTTCTACAGAAGATTCATTAAGGACTTTAGCACCATTGCAGCACCTCTCACTGAGTGCATGAAGAAGGGAGAGTTCACTTGGACTGAGAATGCTTTACAGGCTTTCAAACACATGAAGAAGCTCTTGTGCAGTGCACCTATCCTAAGATTGCCAAACTTTGATTGCCTATTTGAGGTTGAATGTGATGCAAGTGGAGTGGGAATTGGAGCTGTCCTCATCCAAGAGAAGAAACCTGTAGCCTACTTTAGTGAAAAGCTAAGTGGTGCCAAGCTAAACTATTCTACATATGATAAAGAGTTCTATGCTCTTGTCAGAGCTCTGAGGCATTGGAGTCATTACCTGAAGCCCAAACCTTTTGTCTTACACTCTGATCATGAGGCATTGAAGTACATAGGAGGCCAGCATAAGCTCAGTCACAGACATGCTAAGTGGGTGGAGTTCCTTCAGTCATTCACCTTTTCTAGCAAGTACAAAGAGGGCAAACAAAATGTGGTGGCTGATGCATTGTCTAGGAGGTACACTCTGCTATCAACTATGGAGCAAAGGGTTCTTGGCTTTGAGTTTATGAAGGACATGTATCAAGAAGATCCAGACTTTGCAGAAGATTGGTTAGCACAGAAAGAGGGAACAAGAACCATTGACTCACCCTACACTTTGCAAAATGGATTCTTGTTTAAAGGAAACAAGTTGTGTGTTCCCAGAGGATCTTATAGGAACCTATTGATCAAGGAGGTACATGGGAGTGGCCTTGGAGGACACTTTGGGGTTCAGAAAACTGTGGACATACTACAAGATCAATTCCACTGGCCTAAGATGATGGGAGAAGTTCAAATAGTGCTCAGAAGGTGTGGAGTTTGTCAAAAGGCCAAGAGTTCTTTCCAAGCAGGACCTTACACTCCCCTACCAGTCCCATGTAGGCCTTGGGAGGATGTAAGTATGGATTTCATAATGGCATTACCTAGGACAGCAAGAGGGAAGGATTCTATCATGGTGGTTGTGGATAGGTTCAGTAAAATGGCACATTTCATTGCTTGCAAGAAGACTGAAGATGCTGTGAGTGTAGCAGAGCTATACCTTGATGAGGTGGTAAGGTTGCATGGGGTTCCAAGGACCATTGTGTCTGACAGAGACACAAAGTTTATGAGCCATTTCTGGAGAACATTGTGGAAGCTGCTTAACACTAGGTTGTTGTTTAGTACCTCCCATCACCCTCAAACTGATGGCCAAACTGAGGTGACTAACAAGACCTTGGGAAGAATCTTGAGGTGTATAGTCAGCAAATCTCTCAAGGATTGGGACTTAAAGTTGGCTCAAGCAGAGTTCTCTTTCAATAGAGCTCCCTCAGCAGCCACAGGCCACTCCCCCTTTGAAGTGGTCTATGGTACTAACCCCTTAATGCCTTTGAGTTTGTCTAATGTGTGTAGATCAGAGGTCCACTATGATGCCAAGAAGAGGGTGGAACAAATGCTAAAACTCCATGAATCAGTCAGAAAGCAAATTGAGAAAGCCAATGATCTATACAAGAAGAATGCCAAGGTTCCTAAGACCAAGAAAGACTTTGCACCAGGAGACCTAGTATGGATCAACCTAAGGAAAGAAAGGTTCCCTTCCAAGAGAAAGAACAAGCTAGAGCCCAGGGCAGATGGTCCTTTTCAAGTCACAGAGAAGATAGGTCCCAATGCCTACAAAATTGATCTACCAGGAGAGTATGCAGTCCATGGAACATTCAATGTGGGAGATCTCAGTCCCTTCTATGAAGACTCTGAGGGGGAGGAAGACACAGGCTTGAGGTCAAGCCCTTTTCAACCTGGGGAGGCTGCAGCAGGAGCTCACCCAAAGGGTCTTGATGATCAAACCACATACAAGACAAGCTTGACCCCTCAGATGGAAGCTCGAGTTACAAGGTCTAAACAACAAGTTATGACAAGTCAAGAACAACCCAAGCCAAGCCACCCCAATGAAGAAGACAGTCCAAGACTCAACAACCCATGCCAAACCCCAATACAACCCACATTACCCACACAAGACAGACAAAAAAACCTTCAGGCACAGACAGACCAATTCACAAACCTTGTATCTAGGAGGTACACCAGAGCATCCCAACCACCCCCACCATGGCCTACCATCAAGCCAACCCATTAAGCTACAAGTTTTCCCAGGACAAACCCTTTTGAAGTCTAGTAAAAATTCATGAAACAGACACCCCAAGTTAGAGTCCAGCAAACAACTAAAAACAGAGAAGGTACATGTCAGATTGTGGCTTCCTTTTGTTTAAGTCAACTTGTCATCGTCCAAGGCAGGTCTTATCTAAGTTATAATAAGAATAGAGAGTCCCAAGGAGCAGCAACACACCCAGGCAAGGCAGCAAGACAACAAGAGCAACAGATTTCCATTTCAGGAAAAATCCAAAACTGCTTTATTTGCTTTTGTTCAGTCTGTTTTCTTTTGTGTCTTGTGTCTGTTCTTATTAGTTGTTGAGCTCGTCCTATTGTGAGGCTCTTAATTAGTGTCAGTAGAAGTAGTTTAGATCCTAAGCTAGCCCTTGGATGATCTATACATCCAATGGCTCACAAGATATCAACCTCTCTATATAAAGGGGTCTTGTATGACTGTTGTAGGCAGACTTTTTATGAATGAATGAATTAAACTTTGAGAAATCACTCAATGTTATCAAACTTGTGCTAAGAGCTGTAGTTTGAAACAAGCCTGATACATCTCCAAGGTGTTTGATCAGTGCCTTGTATTGTGAGTCAAGTTATACCTGTGCTTTGCTGTGGTTTAACTTACTTGCTGTTGAGGTTAGTCTAGGGTGTTTGTGCTTTGCTGTAACACTTGAAAACTGTCTCTAAAACCAGTCTTGAATCCTTTTTCTCTTGTGCTTTGCTGTAGAGGATTGTATCCAAGTCATATCCCTTGAATCTTTCAGTTAAACAACTCACAATCTCTAAAACAACATCCCTTGTTACTTGATATTGTTTTCAGTTTGAGTCAAACTAATCAAATCACTTAAAACTTGTGAACCTTAGTAGTTTACACTCCACTTTGTCACATAATTGAGAGATACTTAGTAAGTTATGCTTAAGACCATCTACCAAATATACATTATTAATGGCATGAGAAGAAGATATACCAATCTTACCTACACCGATTATCTTGCCCTTCTTGTTGTCTCCAAAGGTGACCTTACCACCGTTGAAGGGCTCTAGTGAAAGAAAAAGATTCTTATTTCCGGTCATGTGTCTCGAACAACCACTGTCGAGATAGCATAGATTATTTTCTTTCACTATTGTCTGCAAGAGAATCAAATACAGCTTTTAGGTACCCACGCTAAGTTGGGTCCTTTGTGGTTAGTGACTCTATATATTTGATCCTTCCTAACCCATACCTGTCTAACAATTCTTTTCTTCTTAATATAGGGTTGTCTAGGTTTATTATAGTGATTGTTATTGTTACGACGCACATTGGGTTTAAATGAGTGCTTCTGATTCACATATGGTTTAGATTTTGAAGGTACAGATGAGTAATCGAAAGCTATGTCATAAAACCATCTGAACTCATTATTTCTAACTTCATCACGTTGAGATTCAGGTTCAGACTCATTAATACTAGACACGTCATGTTCTTTAACCAAATCAGTTTGATTTTTGTTGTCATTGACATATTTAACGCAATTATCTTTAACATGACCATTGTGACCACAATAATTGCAAATCAGATATTCTGAAAGATTGACATACTTCCTTCTTCTAAAATCACGGTCAGAAGGAGTGGATTTGCACTTATCATGGTCTCTACGACTATAACATTCGTGACCTAGACCCATCTTCATGTTATTATTAGATTGTTTGGTAAGGAAGTCTAAGACCTTCTGACTTCCTTCCCACTTATCATGAACTTTTCGTGCATGTAGGAGCAATTTCTTCAAAGACTGAATTTCTTTTTCACATGACGAATGGTCTACATTCGAGTCTTTGGAGGGATTGTTCTTTTTGAAATTTTCACGAAAGTCATTGAAACGTTTGTTCAAGATAAGTTTCTCCTCATTATGTTGACTTTTGGCTTGGGAGAATTCAGCCTTTATATCTTTCAATTGCTAAGAAAGAAAAGAGTTTTCTTTCTTGTGATCAAGGATAACAACTTCCTTTGCCTTAGCTTCAGATTGTAAAAACTCATTGACTTTCTTCAATTCTAAAGTTATAGCTTCATTAGCTATAACTTTGGCTTGAAGATGCTTAATGTTGAGCTTTAACTCTGAGATTATAGCTTCATTAGCTATAACTTTAAACTCAAGAGCTTCTTTCTCAACATTTGTCATGTCTGAAGTTATAGCTGAAGTTGCCATAACTTTAGACTTGAGTTTTTTCGCTTTGGCCTTTAGAAGTTGGTTTTCCTCAGCAATGTCAAGGATTTGTTCTTTAAGATCTTTTAATTCAAGACTATGTTCATGACAATGATCTAAGGCTTCTTCAAAATACTTAATTAAAGACTTCTTAGATAAATTCTTAACTTGCTTTTTAAGTTCAAGATGACTAACCTCTTCATCATCTTCTGAATCTGGTTCTGAATCTGAGTTGCCAACAAGACACATCTCGGATTTGCTTTCATTGTCACTGTCTGAAATTATGTCAAGACTGACGTTGCTTAGACACAAGTTGGCGACTTCTTCTTCCTCTGACTCGTCGTCCTCTGTGTCAAGATCTCCCCAGCAGTAAACCATCATAACTTGCTTGAATTCCTTCTTGGTTTTGTCTCGTTGATTTTTGTCTTTGATTTTCTTCCATGTGGGGCAATCCTTGATCATGTGATCATTATCCCCATATTTGAAGCAACCACGACTTGAAAGAGACCCTTTTGACTCAATTGGATTCTTGTAAGATTTGTTAGTGTTATTGTTAAATGTTTTCCCTTGTGGTTTATTAAAGAATTTTTTCTTAAAGCGTCTAGCAAATAACATTTTTTCATCTTCAAGATCCGAATCATGTTTTTCACTAGACTCGGCTTGTAAAGCCACTTTCTTACTACTACTGTCATTTGCCTCATCCTCATCAAGAGTAATCTCGTGAGCCATTAGGGTTCCGAGTAGCTCTTGATAAGATAGGTTAGATAGATCTTTACATTCCTCAATTACCGTCACCTTAGGTCTCCATCATTTAGATAGACTTCTAAGGATCTTCCTGGCAATTTCCTCGGACTCAAAAGTTTTTCCAAGATTTTTCAATTCATTAATGATACTAGAGAAGCGAGTGGACATGCTGTCGAGCGATTCATTGTGTTCCATAGAGAACAATTCGTATTTTCGCATCAGTAATGCAATACGTTGCTTTTTGACAACAGTTGTCCCCTCATAGGCTAACTCTAGACCATCCCATATTTCCTTGGCAGTAGAACTAGATAAGAAACGATCAAATTCAGTATGAGTCATGCCGTTTTGCAACAGACTGATAGCCTTTGAATTTTTCTCAGCTTTCTTATAATCTGCCTCAACATAGTCATCTTCTTTCTTTTCGACGCGAGTGCCATTAACAGATCCAAGCATGATCTTATTAGGGCCATTCTTAATGATTAGCCAACACTCCCAATCGTTACCCTTTATGAAATGGGTCATCATATTTTTCCATAAACTATAGTTCTTCTCATCGAATACAGGACACTTCAGGTGTTTGGAATCCATTAAAATAAAACTAAATGCAGCGGAAAATAAATAAAAATAAAAGGATAAATGGATCAGACTCCTTGATGTAAGGCAATCAAGAGCACGAGGCTCTGATACCAATTGTTGAGTCTATTGATCGAATACCAAAGAGGGGGGGGGGTAAATTGAGTATTAAAAACTAGCCCCACTTTTTCGATTTATATGATATGTAATTAATTATTTGATCTTATGAATTAAAATCAACTAATTAATTAATCAAAGTAAGCGCAAGTAACGAAATAACGAAAAGTAAAGAGAGTAAAGAGAGAGGCACACGGATTTTTGAAGTGGTTCAGTTTCACACGTTGAAACCTACGTCCACTATTTTCGATTAATAATTCTTAGTACCTTTCTACGTATTACAAAAATTATCAACCCACTCGTATAATCAACACTATGATTATAACTCAAGGTGAGTATCGCTAAATACTCTATACTATATTACGCTAATAAGAAAGTACAATATAACTCACACAGATTCCCGTTAAAGAATTGTAAGCTTATAATGATGTACTATTATCTAATAACGTATTTCACTCAAGCAATTGATAATAATTGATGCACAACTCTTTTGAAAAACAAACTCTAAAAATAATAAATATTTTGCTCAAAGGTTTGCTTTAAAACGATTTTGGAAAATCAACACAAGTATAGTAGATCTAAAACCCTAGCTTAATATTTAAGAAAGATATTTATCTTTAATATCATAAAATAATATTTGCTTATCTTTTAGAAATATCTTTAATATCTCAAAATATTGTTGTAAAGATATAATAGAATCCTAGATTAGGTAAACAAGGGAAACAACCTAGATAGGCCGAAATCCCCTAGCTACACGAAACCCTAGGGGAGGCACGCAACCCTAGGTGGCACAATCCCTTGGTTTACACGAAACCCTAGATGGCTCAAACTCTAGGTGGGCTTATTAGGTTAACAACAAATTGATATAGAATATATTAGAAACCCTAGGTAGCATGACAACCCATAAGTTGTATTACTAACCAATAGAATCTCATAAATATCTTCTCCATTAAAACTTTCGATAAATATAAAAATACTCTTTCACTTTTGAAAACATTTAAAACATTTTATTTCCAAAATCATGCATCAACATTTATCATCCAAAGTTATAGGCTAAAGCTATAACTTTGAACATAAAATCTCTCGAATGGAACAGTTACCGAATGACGACCTATACTATCTAATCTTCACAAAGATCTTCAGTATACGGATCATCTCTTCATCTTGATCACAAAGACCCTTCATCTCGAGTCTTGTGTTGTTTGAGGTAGATCTTGCTTGAAGCGATTTTCTTTAAAGTTATGACTGAGTAGCTATAACTTCCATGTAAACTTCCAAAGTTATTCCTGAAGTTGTTATAACTTTGTCTCACAGACTTTGTCAAAGTTATGCCTGAAGTTCTTATAACTTTGATCTTTCTTCTCATAATTGTTGCTAGCTATAATAAGATTAAAGCACACAATTACACGCATATGATATATCGAGTAAAGCACATTATCACGTAAACACATGTCATTATCAAAACTATAGAATTGATCCAACAGTAGTGTTAGTATTTTGTGAGAGATTTAGAATAAGTAAGTAATTTTTTTCTTTTTTCGTATTTTTCTAAAACCAAATTAAAGAAGCTAAGTTCAAAATAATGTATTTTTTGTGGGGTTCTATAATTTTTTAGTTAAAAAATCATTTTTGTTTTCAAATTTTATTTTGATATGGGACATTCTAGATCCATATTGTACTTCATGTATTAACGGTACGGTTAAATAGTTTGTTAATGCATGCATTGAGTAATTAATGTTGATATTTTACAAAGTAGAATGATATCACCTAAATTCTCTAATATTTATTATCAGACTGATTATTAATGTTCAAATTATTAAAATAAGTTTGTAAATTGTAATATTCTTAAAAACAATCCTAGTTAAAATTTCAAATGTTCTTGGGGTTGATTTAAAACTGTTGGAGCTAGTGTCCTCCACAGTTAGTGTGGTAACGTGTATAAATCTCTTACATGTTCATAGGGTATACTTAGTATTCTTATCAGTTGATTAATGTTTATCGATAACGGTTGGCTTGCTAGAAGTTTGACGTTATTGTCATTTTAATGGCGGTGATCAACTGATCCCTAAAAGTCACACCTAAAGGATGTGTTTTGAGAGATATGATTATATGAAAAATATAATCATATTGATGCCTTATATGACTAAAAGGTTAGTCGATGTATATGACTAAAAGGTTAGTCAATGTAATGATGATACGATTATTTAATACGATTAAATAATACTAGCTGAGACGAATTAAATGTTAATTCGTAATTGAATATAAACTGTTATATCTAATTAATGTATATAATGTAATTATTTAATACGATTAAAGAATGTAAGCTTAAACGAATTAAATGTTAATTCGTAATGAAATATAAACTGTTATATTTAATTAGCAAATTATAAATATACGATATTTATAGTTGACTTATATATTATACGATATGGTCATAATAAATGATGTCAGACCGGTATTAATAAATCGACTAAAAGATGTTGTATGGACTTATTAATATGTGACAACATAAATGACAATAATAATACATACACATATTATACATTAAATAAATAAAAAGAGGGAAAACTCCTATCTTGACTCTATGTTTACCAAAAACAAGTAGAGAGAAAAAAGAGTCCTATTCTTCCTCTACTATTACTTTGGACGGCTAAAAAGAGAGAGGAGGAGAGTTTTATATAAACTCTTCTTCTCTACATGATCATCATAACTTTTCACAAAAATATTATCAGTAATATTGGTGTTCATTCTAGCACAAGAAAAGGCCTTTCTCAGAACATCTTGGCTGCAACGATTAGGAGAATATCGATCTCGATATTTGTTCTTAGGCCATATTGCTAGGACCGAAGGTTAATTTTAGTCTTTATGCATTTCGTTTATGACTCGTATTTCATATATTATAATTTCGTTATAATCCTTAAATTTCATGTATGACATATACCGATATTTCCCACAAGTGGTATCAGAGCCAAGGCTACGAAATTATTTTATATGATTTTTCATGAATGAAAAAAAAAAAATTCGGTCCAAATTTTTTTTATTCGGCAAAAAAAATTTTCGGGCCGTGTATTTTTTTTATTATTGTTTTTATTTGATTTATTGATATTGTTGTTTTAATATGTTAAGATGACAATATGATAAATTTGTAGATGTTTTAATTTAATAAGGATTAAATTAAAATGTAAATGGAAATTGTTTTGAATGTTTATGAACATTTGTTTTGCTATATATTTTTGGTATACATGATGTTAAATTGTTATTTTGCATCATGATTCATTAATTTTAATGATGTACAAATCAATTATGATTAGTCAAATATTAAGATAATCGATTTAGTCATGATTTAGATATTCATTTTAAAATGTTAAATTGAATCATCTAGTTTTTATCAATGTTTAATAATGATTAAATGTTGATAATTGTACCGATCTTGTAATATTAGCAAAATCAAAATTAAATAAAAAAAAACAGCTCGTAACTGCTGTTTTAATAAAAAAAAAATCAGATTTTTTTTGTTTTTTTTAAGTTGGCCGAATTTTTTTTGTTTATGCATTATATTGATAATGTATAATTGTTGTTGTGAAAAAGTTCGCAATTTTTGGATACCCAATTATTTTAAAATGGTTTAAAATAAAGTTGGATTAATTCATATTATACGATAATATGTATTAAAATTGGATTATGGTTGATTGGAATTATTGTGAGTAATTAAGGAATTGTCACATAGTTTTGATCATTTTAAAATAGGTGGTTTGGATAAATTACTCTACATAATTAAGGAATTATGTCTTGAATGATTAATTTATTGTTGATGTATTTTATTTTGTTGAATGATTTGTTGAATGGTTTATTTACGTATTTTTGCAATTGGTTGTAATTTGTATTACCTAGTGTGGCCTTAGTTGATTATATTTTCGTAATGATGGAAACATGATCTTGATGTAATTTTGAGATCTCGAATCTCCTTTTGTTTTCTTTAAAATTATGTTTTTTTTAAATTAGAATGTAAATAGGTTTATGTTTTGTAATTTATTAAATGTAATTTGAGTAGACTAAAGATGGAGATCAGATTGCTCACTCCCGCTACATGGACCAAGATGGAACATCAAGACAAGCTTTTCGGGTCCAATTTGGATGGATTCCAAAGTTGTATTTTGTTCATTTTGGTAGATAGGCCACACTAGGACTTTGTAATTTTATGTATTTTTCGTTCTTGTTGCTTTTCTTCACATGATAGTTAGTGCATCATATTCCGCCTAAACCAAACCACCTACTACTAAAATGCATGAAAATTGACTCATATAGTTTGGATGTTAGTTATCATGGAAATAAAGATGTCACACGAATTTAAGCCATCATCTTAGTCTATTCATTCTCGCATGCTAGATATTCGTTCACTTAAAATGAATTAAAATAAAGTTGATGGGATCTTCCTCTAAAACCTAAAATTGAGACTAGTCTTTATAGGCCAAACTACTATGGATCCCTTCTTCGTCGGTAGGCATATAGGACCTTACTCTCCATATGACCCCTTCTACGTTAGGTAAGTAGTATGTGTTGACTTATTTTACCTCAACATTATAATCCGAAGCGTTTCTCGTGATTATGATGGACTAAAGATAAAATTTTATCAACCAAGAATTCTAAAGGTAGAATTAGCCAAGAGGTTGGCTTATCAATTTACAGATAATTGAGTCTTGGGATCATTTATATAATTCTTGAGGGAGGTCAATTGTATAAATGCTTGAGTATTCGCATTAAACAAGTTTTTGTACTAGACTTAATTCATATCGATGAGTATGCTTATTATGTTTTTCTTCTTTTTCGCAGTGTATAATTCGTTTTATATTGATAATACAGCTTATAACAAATGGCTGGCCATAATGATGTCCCTATGCCAAGTGCCACACTCGCACGCGAGTCCTGGCTTAAAACTTTCATAGACCACATGAATCAGTCCACGCGACTGAAGAATGACGGGTCCAACTTTGCGGACTGGGAGGCGGCATTACGGAATGCTGCCATTGCTGACGGCAAGCTCAAGTACTTGACTGAGCCAATACCGCCAAACCCAGGCCCCAATGCGAGAGCTAACGAGTCACTTGCTTATAGTGACTTCGTTATGGAAGCGGGTGCGATAAAGAACGTACTCATCTTTGCAATGGAACCCAATTTGCAAAGACGCTTCATTGCCCATGGTGCAAATAATATTTTCACCACGCTCACTAACGAATTCTCAAAAGCACCGAGAATCGTTACTTATGAGCATACCTGTCGCTTCTTTGAGGCGAAACTCCAGAAGGGCCAACCGGTTAGCCCACACATTCTTGAGATGATTGAGAATGTCGAGAAACCGGAGGCACTTGATTGCAAAATCAGTGAGAGCATAGTCATTAACCGAATGCTTCATTCACTTCATGATGGTTTTGCCCTTTTCAGGGCAAATTACTACATGAATGACATGAGGAAAAGTCCTCATGAGCTACACTCACTTTTCGTACAGACCGAGAAGGATCTGAAATTGAGTGGGAGCATGAAGCAAGATGTTCTCATGATTTCCAACAAGAACAAAGGTAAGGGCAAGGCTCACGGCGACCTATCTGTAGGGAAGCCAAAGTTTAAGAATTCTGGAAAGGGTAAGAGTGGGCCTGGTGAGACTAGTAGCTCACAAGGCAAGGCAAAGAGCAAGGACAGTGACATTGAGTGCCACCATTGCCACAAGACTGGGCATTGGAGGAGGAACTGTCCCATGTACCGTGAGGACATAAAAGCAGGCCGCGTCACTCCTGTTGATATGTCATCTTATATTCATATGATTGAGATTAACCATGCAAGTTTCAGAACTTGGGTACTTGGTACAGGTTGTGGTTCTCATTTGTGTAATCATTTGCAGGGCCTAAAAAATATCACACCTCTCGCAAAGGGTGATGTGGACCTGCGAGTCGGGAATGGAGCAAAAGTTGATGCAGTCTCAATGGGAACATATGTAATCCAACTCCCGAGTGGATTTGAGTTGTATTTATATAACTGTTACTATGTACCCAGTTTATCTAAGAACATTATATCTGTTTCCGTACTTGATAAAGACGGTTTTTCATTTTCAATAAAAGACAATAACTGTATTTTCTCTTTGAATGAAATGGTTTATGGCAAAGCAGTTTCCATGAATGACATTTATATCTTAGATCAAACAACAGACATATTACATATGAATAATAAGAAAGTAAAGGTTGGTGACAAAGATCAAACTTATCTATGGCACTGTCGTATGGGACACATAAATGAAAAACGTGTAAAGAAGTTCATTGAGAATGGGACTATCTCCCCATTTGATTACAAATCATTTGGCACGTGTGAATCATGTCTTATCGGCAAAATTACTCGAGTTTCCTTCAAAGGTGTTGGAATGCGTGCTAACGACCTATTAGGACTCATACATACTGATGTATGTGGACCTATGTCAATCAATGCAAGAGACGGCTATAGATATTTTATCACTTTCACGGATGATTTGAGTAGATACGGATATGTCTACTTATTGAAGCATAAAAGTGAGTCCTTTAAACAGTTTAAGGAATTCCAGAATAAGGTTGAGAACCAACTAGGAAGAAAGATTAAAGCACTTCGATCAGATCGTGGTGGCGAATACCTTTCAAATGAGTTTGCTCAACACCTTAAAGACTGTGGCATAGTATTACAGTTAACTCCACCTGGAACACCTCAATTAAATGGTGTATCCAAACGGAGAAATCGAACATTACTTGATATGGTTCGATCCATGATGAGTCACACAGTAGTACCTGATTCACTATGGGGTTTTCCTCTTTTGTCAGTTGCTCTTATACTTAACCGAAGTCTGTCTAAAGCTGTAGACAAGACTCCATATGAGATATGGAAGGGAACGGTCCCTAACTTGTCCTTTATTCGGGTTTGGGGCTGCGAGGCTTATGTCAAGTGGAGACACGAGGATAAGCTCGGCTCGCGATCGGTCAAGACATACTTTATTGGTTATCCAAAAGGAATGTTTGGTCATTACTTCTATTCGCCTACCGAACATCGAGTTTTTGTTGCGGCTAGTGCGAAGTTCTTAGCAAAAGAGTTTCTCGAGAACAAGTCAAGTAATAGAACCTTCGATCTGTCAGAGATTCAAGAACCAACAACCGAGCAACCGATGGAGGAAGATGTTCCTTCAACTTCTGCTACGGTTAATATTCCTCAGGAACCTAGGAGGTCGGGTAGAGTCTCCATTCCTCCAGATAGATACATTGGTATGGTCGAGGAGAATGATAGAGATGACATTTTACTTCTAGAGAATAACGAACCCGCTACCTATAAAGGTGCCATGACATGTTCCGACTCTAAGCTATGGCTTGAAGCCATGCAATCCGAGATGGACTCCATGTATGAGAATGACGTATGGGATCTTGTTGATTTGCCTGATAAGGTATGACCTCTTCAGTGCAAATGGCTTTATAAGATAAAGCATTATGTAGAAGGACAACCAGACACCTATAAAGCAGGATTAGTGGCAAAAGGTTTCACTCAAGTGCAAGGGTTGCATTATGATTAAATCTTTGCACCCGTAGTTATGCTGCGTTCCATTCGGATAATCTTAGCGATTGCCGCTTTTCATGACTATGAAATTTGGCAGATGGATGTGAAAACCGCCTTCTTAAATGGTTATTTGGAAGAGGAATTGTACATGGTACAACCCGAAGGTTTCAATGATCCTAAAAATCCTAAGAAAGTGTGCAGACTTAAGCGTTCCATTTATGGACTTAAGCAAGCTTCTCGGAGTTGGAATCATCGTTTCGACCAGGTGATAAAAGAGAATGGTTTCACTCGATCGGTCGAGGAACCATGCTTGTATGTCAAGTTGAGTGGGAGTAAGATTGTCTTCTTGATATTTTATGTCGATGACATACTCTTGATTGGGAATGACATTCCTCTCTTATCTTCGGTAAAAGTATGGTTAAAGAACCATTTCCAGATGAAAGATCTGGGTGAGGCACAACGCATATTGGGGATATGTATCTATAGAGATAGATCACGACGGATGTTATCACTCAGTCATGAGTCTTATATAGATAAGATTCTTGAAAGGTTCAGCATGACCAACTCCAAGAAAGGGTACCTTCCAATGATTTCTGGGATGTATTTGAGTAAAACTCAGGCACCCAAGACATCGGAAGAGGTCGAGCGCATGAGTCGTGTTCCTTATGTGTAACACCCGCAAATGTACCCTATTTTTATAGTAAAAATATTATACGGATACTTTTCAGCGAAATGTAGTTTTAGTTTAGAATTAAATTTTCCGTGTCTAATTTAGAATTTCCGAGTTCGTTTTTGGACTTTACGCGAGATTTCGAGTAAGTTACGTCTTAAGACGTTTTTGGGCTTTTCCCATATGTTTTCCACTTACTCCCTCATATACTCCCTCATAACCCTAAACTCCCTCACATTCAATCTTCTTCTTCCACACCAAGTAAGCACCAAAAACCCTAACCTCCATGTTTGCTCCAATTTAATATCGATTCTTCTCCTTGGTTTCTTGCTCAAATTCACTAAAGTTCGTCTTATTCTTTCCCTCTCATCGTCCTCTATCCGTATTGGTAATAAAATTACCATCTTTCTCGCTTTTCAATTTATCCGTCTTTCTCAAAGGTGAATTATATTCATCTTTTGTCGTCTTTGTTTAGGTGGAGACTTTCTAGACCCCGACAAAGTTTACTATCTAGTGGAAGAAGGTTTAGAAATCGTTTAAAGACGCATAAAGGTAACGGTGAAGGGTTACTCGATATCATTTACGTGTTTTTAATGTGTTTTCTATGTTAGTAATCGTATTTAGAATAAGATTAGTAATCATAGGAATTGGGTTGTTGATGATAGTTGTTGTTAGTTGATAATTGATAATGAGAATTGATGATGGATGATAATAATTGAAGTTGGTTACTATTCATAAGTGTTGAAGTGATGATTTCGTGCATATGTTGTTGGTTTCAATCACTCAATGTTGTTAAACTTGTGTGTGCATCTATTTTGGGGAAGCCATGGTTGAGTTTAGAACCAAATGGAGATGTCTTGACCCAAGTCACGGTCGTGAAACTCATGTCACGAGCGTGAAATAAGAGGCCGACCAAATACCCTTGCGTAACAGACATTTCACGAGCGTGAAATGTAAGTCACGGTTGTGAAACTCATGTCACGAGCGTGACATACAAGTCACGGTTGTATGTCACGCTCGTGACGACTGCAGTTTCACTGCACTGACTCCTTTTCGTAAAATGATCATATCTCCTTCGTTACTTGCTTGTTTTGGGCTTGTGACCTAGCGTTGGAACCATAAGAGGATACGCTATCACCTCCACTTAGAATTTCTGCATTTGAATATCTAGAACTCTAGTTATGACCGTTTGAAGTGGACTCTTGTTTTAGTTGGTTTCCAAACATGTTGTTTCGAGAGGGGATCTATATTTCTTATTTATTATGCTTCATAAACTTGTTCTAATGCTTATGTATCATGTATTGATTCATTTTTATCTTATTTAAATTTATATAATTCCCTATTCTCATGTTTTGTGACGGTTTTTCATATATCCCACTTTGAGTCGGTTTTACACATATTACGGTTTGAGCACTATTTGTTATGTGCTTTGTACTCTCATTCCCTTGGCTACCTCCACGTTCGTAAGGCTGGAATGTCGGAACGAGAGTGTATCCTTACTGCTTAATTGCATGTGTTAGTGGGCATATGACGACGTTGTTGGGAGGCGAACGCTTTGCGTTGATCGACCCGGCCGTCAAATGTTGTATACTTGCGAGGTGGTGTCATTGCATGTAGCGTACCGCTTGTTATGAGGCTTGTACTCTTTTCCGCCTCTTTCGTGAAGGTTGACCGAATTTGGGGTACTCGGCGTCAATGATTGACCGAGTCTTGGATGCGAAATGTTTATCGCATGTCGAATCGGAAAATGTGATTCCGGAAGTCTGGCCAGATTTAGATTAGGACCGTATTATTTTCGTCGTTCTACCAGGAGGAAATTAGTCTACATATACGAAATGTATTGAATCGTGTATGCGTTCAGGGCAATGTTTTATCCCGTGGATGCCTTTTAATCATACTTGCATGTACACGGTGCTAGTGCGTGTCATTTACCGTGAGAGATGTCGTCAACGTATTGTACGTTTGAATGGATGATTATATGATTGATTATTTGTGATCATTGGATGACTTGGCATGGTTTGTTTGTCGAGTCTCAATCTTATCAAACTTATGCCGCTAACAGTGAGATGCAAGCCCTAGTGAGTGTGTATGGTTGCCTAAGAGTGTCTTCCCCGAGTCTTTCTATCATATGATGGTTACGGATTTGTACTTCATGTACTCTTATCTTTATATATTGAATTGCCTATTTATCCTTATCGTATTTCACATGTATATCTATATATGCATGCTTCTACTTTTGTATTTCCGTTTATGTACGTTTAATGTGATATGGCTAGGAGAACCCGGAGTTACTCCCCACTGATTGTGGCGTTCATGTTTTTCATGGATGAACAGGTTGCTTGATTGGATGACTTTTTGCTTGTGCTATTTTGGGTTCGGGTGTGAGCTAGCGGGCGTTGGCCTGGATGAGTCACCTCTAGACTTTGTTTAGCTAGTTGCTAATAACTTTGATGTTGGATAACATTTTGAGAGACTACGTCTCTTGTAGTATTTTATATTTTGGTTTTTAATTATTGACATTCCTCGTACCTTTCTATTTGCATGTAAAAAGTTTTAAAAACACCGTATTTTCCGCTATATAAATCACATGCTTGTTATGTTTTATTTCCGCATTCGCGAGGGTTGTCATATTATGCATCAGCCATAGGATCGATCATGTATGCCATGATATGCACACGTCCAGACGTGGCATATGCATTGAGTATGACGAGTCGGTACCAAGGCAATCCAGGTGAAACACACTGGATGGCTGTTAAAAATATCCTTAAGTACTTACGAAGGACATAGGATTGGGTATTGACTTATGGAGGAGATACTAAGCTATGCGCAATCGCTACGCGGATGCTAGCTTCCAAACGGATCGAGATGACTCGAAATCTCAGTCTGGATTCGTCTTTACTCTCAATGGCGCTGCGGTCAGTTGGAAAAGTTCCAAACAAAGTGTTATAGCAGATTATATAACTGAGTCCGAGTACTATGCCGCTTCGGTCAGTTGGAAAAGTTCCATTATAATATTCTTATTAGTTTGTAAATTGTTGGGGTTGATTTTAACGATTTGACTAAATGTATAAATCCTAGTTAAAATTTCAAATGTTAATAAATATCATCGTGTGGCTATGTTACAGAGTATATAAATAATAATCATCTACAACTTTAAAAAAAATCTTTGTAATGTTTATTAGTCATTTAAACAATTATGTTGATATCGAATTCGGGAAATATTTTTTTTTTTGGTGATTTATCTTCCTACGTATGTCTAAACTCTTTTATTGATTTCTCATAGCCACTTGTTTTTTTTTTCTTTTTTTGCATGTTGACGTAATTTGAAAAAATCTTTCATCTAATGTCTTATACAAACGTCTCATTGTTATTGTTATTGTTAGTGATATTGTTTTCATGTCATATGTGGAAAATATTATTGATTTAATTTTAGGAATATTGTTATTTATGTGTTCGTTTTTTTGTCATATTAGTTATAAATTTCATATACTAATTCATTATTGCTTGCATTTTATTATACTGAATGATAAATTATTGGGAATCATGATTTGCCATCACTTATAAATATAAAATATAGTGTACCATTAAATATTATTTAAAGTTTATAATCTTTCAGTAATTATTGTTTGAGACCGTCTTACACTATTATATAAAGAGACAACTTATTTATTAATAGTTTAGTACTAAATGCATTAACATTTTATAAAAATAGACCGTCTTATTCTAGAATTTGATACTGAATCATATTACGGGACTTTAATCTAGAAATAATCTTAATCTTCATTTGATTTGGGAAAAAAAATTCTTTTTATATTTACTTGCAATTACTTTAAAACTAATATAAATATCTCTGATTTAATATATATTTATCAACAATTTTTTATTGTTGAATATTTTATTCCTTCACGGTTTTATATCATATGATTGTTCTTCACTAATTTTACATGTACCACTTGTTGAAATTGAAGTTCGGAGGACTTCAAATTTAAAATTTGTAATATATACCGAATGCCATTTTAATTGTATTTTTTTTTATCGTTCTCATATTAATTGTGCAAATGTTAAGAGTTTCATACATTGTCATTATATTTTATATAGTTTTAGAAATGGTGAAACTTTGTGAAAATGAGGGGAGAGTAATTAAATTAAATGAGGAGAGAGTGTAATTAAATCAAGTGAGAAATGAGAGTAATTCTTAGGAATGGTAGTGGGCCAATTTTACCTTTTTTTTCTTCTTGATTTCAGCAACCAATAGGACGTCAGGAATTATTTCGCCTTTTATATAAAGTATATACTCTTATTTATACAATCTTTTATATATACATACATGACAATAATCACTTGTTGTAGTTACTCTAGATATAATTAGTCCATTCACATACGAAATTCAAATAAGTCTTATTCGACCTTTATCTAGCATAAAACCAAAAAGGATTTAGAAATATTAAAAGCTATAGTAATATATAGTACACAAAAAGAGTAAGATGTGTAGGTAATAGTCAATTTTTCTCATCAACAGTGTACATTAGTATCATACTCCCTCCATTCAACTCCACACTACACTTTTCTATTTTGGACACTATTCACAAGTTAGAAAAATCTTTAAATTTCCGTCTAATACATAAGAGAATATATATTCATGTGAGATCTTGTTTGATTTGTCTTTAGGAGTACATTAAAAATATTTAACTCGTATAATTTTTGAAAATACGTTGCAAAATATATTAACGACGTAAAACCCGCATTGGCAAACGTAAAAATGCAAATGTGTAGTGTGAAGTTTAATGGAGGAAGTATATAAAAGTAGGGAGTATGAGTTAATAATATAAAAACTCATACAGTATGCAATATACTAATAACTTGGAATATCATGTTCAAACTACATTCGCACTTACTTTAAATAAAGTGAATAAAATACTAACCTTAATCATCTGATAACTCCTTCCATTCAATACCCTATGAGAAATTGATAGTAAGCTTCTTTATTCGTGACACTATTATGGAGAGCAACGGTCCTATATTAACACCATATAAGAACAAAATTATTAATCTTCTTTAATACACCCTTCAATTTGGCATGTTTTTCCCTCTTTCTATTTTGAGCTAAGTGTGGTGATGTTTCCTCTTTCCTTATTTGTGAGTAGTTGTGTGGTCCAAATTTAATTAAATGTGGGGTAGTATTTTTGGTGTGGTCCAAATTAATTTTCTTAATCCTTATGTCCAAAAGAAAATGGAACAACATGTAAAATTGAAGGGAGTATCTACTATATATAAAAGAGGAAACATTTAGAGGGTTTCTATTGGCTCCTACTTTTTAGGGAATTGGAAAAAGGAAAAAATAATTTCTTGATGTAGGCCCCCCATGTTCTCTAAACTTATTTAATTTCAGACTTTGAATATGAATTTTGATTGACCATATTGGAAATTGCCAGAGAATTAAAAAAAAATATAAGAACCTTATATTATATACAATGAAAATACCACAAAATTAAATAAATAAAAAAATACTTAATATTCATGAATTTTTTTAAAAAAACAAAGGAGCAATATAAAACAGACATTTTTATAGAATTAAACAAATTAAATTAAATTAAAAACATATACATATAAATAACCTTAGAACCGCTAAAACATCAAAATCACCCACCAAGAGTGTAAATTTTACTTTGAGTGAAGTATTTGACAACACTGATAGGCTTTAAAATATTTAAATAACCAAAATCAAAACCATCGAAAAGCTTATTTCCATAGTATATTAAAATTACAGCAAAATCATTTAGCAACTAAAAATATGGGTATTATATAAAGTATCCTAATTTATTCAAAAATTTATGAAATATCATAAGTTTGCAGAATTTATTTGAAAAAAAATTTTTAGACACTAATAGAAAAAGAGAAAAAAATAAATACATGAATATCAAAAAATTTCAGAAATACATTTAAAGATTTGTTGTTTAGTTTTCGGTAGTCATCGACATGTTCACATGAAATATGAAGATAGAGAAAGGAGATTTAATTAATTAAAAAAGATAGAGAGTTCTCGGTTTAATCAAAGACGATAGAGATGGAGAAATATAGTAGGAAGCGGCAGGGTGAGAAACGTGAAATAAAAATTTAACAAAACCCTATTTTAGCTCCATCCCCAGTTTCTCATGACTATTTTAATAAATGGTCCAATTATTTAGCTAACATAAATATGATGAGTTATCTGTTATCTGTAGTGAATTGAATTACCCGACATAGTTAAAAATCGTACATTGCTTCCAAATTTTAAATTTTGAAGTTATCTGTTATCTGTAGTGAATTTAATTATTTTTAAGTGAAATTTAACTTTCGATACTAATTAATTTAGTCAACTAATTTGAATATTTAATCAATCATGCACGACTATATTCGCACGCAGGTTAAAAATCGTACAATAATTCTTCGTTCGAATATTACATCTAATTATCGTATCAACTAACATATTTCGTATGTCATAATCTAAAAATTAACCCGTGCATTTTTTGCACGGGATTAAAACTAGTAAGGTTGTAAAAAAGCATACCATTCATTCATTGCATAAGTAAATTTATTTACCTTACTTTAGAATCATCATTACTCTTATTGTGGGTCTAGCCCACTTGTGGTGCACAACTGCACAACTACTCAGCACAAGTATGTTATTTGTGTTTTACCTATTGTGTTTGATGTTATTGTGGAAGCCTCTTTTGCAAGTGTTTGTTGCTGCCTTTTGGAAGGGTTCACATAAAAGAAAAATGAGAAAAACAAAAGAGAGAGAGGAGAGTTTTGAGAGCACGTTTTTGTTAGGACAGCTTTGGCTAAACTGTGGATTGCCAGAGTTTCAACCGTTGGATCGTCCTGAAACTTTGCCAGCTTGTTCGTGACACCCTTGGTTACATTCTGACCGTTGGGATCGTCATTCTGAGGTCTGGTTCGTCTGTAATCGCTGCTGGACAGGATCTCTGCGTTTTTGGTGATACTCTTCACTTTTGCTCTCTTATTTGTAGGCTCTTGTCTATCAACTTATTGGTGGGTCTTGAAATAAAATCATGTGTTGGTTGGTGTTCGTATATTATGAGGAGTAGCAAACTTATAAAATTTTGATTTTTTAATGCAGTGATTATATAGTATTTTAGATGCACCCCTACAAATTAAACTTGGTACAAGTGTAATTGAACTCTGATCTGTTTCTTTGCTTATTCTTAGTATATTAAGTTTCATAGTCTCTGTCAAATGTTATTCATATTTAATTAATTTAAACTAGATTTTATAAACGAAAACTATTAGATGGATTTGACTTGGATTATGTTTTAGGAAGTTCAGTATCCTAATCCAAGTCGAACACATGTAATCGTTTATCGTTTATATATATATATATGGGACCTATATATATATATATATATATTCGAAAGCCTCATATAATCGTTTAGATCGTTTATATATATTCCAAGTCAAACACAACAATCAATTAAAGTTCTAGCATCCTAATCAATTGAAGTTTCAGTATCCTGTCAATTTCACGTAAGACCGTGGAACCGCTGCTGCACATCTTGTCTGCCTTCTCTTGCCAAGTGATCAACCACAAGGTAGGCTGCTCCACATCTTGTCTTCCTTAATGGAATTATTGTAATTTTGTAACATAAATTTTGTGCATTTCGATGTCCCTTGAAGTCCACATCGCCCCAAATTTAATGTTATATTGTGTCATTTTAGTAATATATGATCACATTGTCCCTTAATGGACTCGTCCCCTGCCCGACTCATTAAGTCAGTCGTGTTTCATATTAGCATATCGATATTAATTATTACGTGAAAAGTTTAATTAATTGTCTTAGAAGTCGTATTAATTGATAGTAAATGATATTTCCTTGTTCCTTTGAAGCGTGAAGAGTAAAGACAATCAATTTAGCATGAAGAACAAATGTGTAGAATGGATCATGGCTATCTGTGATCTGATATGGCATTATTTAAGCTCCATGAAATATTTTGGAGGCAGTAGAAACAGGTTTACCATATCAAGCCTTCCGGATGAGGTTATAATAAATATTTTAAGCAGGGTTCCTGCTCAGACTGTTCTTGCATGCAGGGCGGTCTGCTCGGCATGGCTTCACATGACTCTCACTTCCCATTTTACTGAAATGCACCTCATTCGATCTACTCCTGTAATATTAGGACGCGCTTTAGTTGGCTACTACGGTAGAAATTTGGGCTGGTTTTTCATTGATAATTTCTTATTCAAGAAAGCAGAGATGAGAGGCTTGGAATTCGTAAGGCAAGGAAGCAGGGAAAATCGAACTCTTTGTGTTGAAGCTTTTTGCAATGGTTTACTTATTTTCAAAAATGATTTCGATAAATACGTGATTTGCAATCCTATCACACGAGAAGAAGTTGCATTTTGGCTAAGAACCGACGACCAAATATGTGGATTTTACTATCATAGGTTACAAAAAGAGTACACACTGCTTATTTATCAGAAGAGTGATAAGAACAAGTTTTCTGTATATGGTTTGAGTAGTAAAGATAGAAGAACACTTGCTACCTGCGCTACCTTTAACTTGAGTTGCTTCTGCGAAGCTGCTACATGTGGAGCTCTCTTTTGGGCAACTCACGGCAGCAAAATCCATAACAGTTTAAGTGTATCTACAAACAGCATACTAATGTTTAATTTGGAGACTGAAAACTTTGTGGTCAAAGATCAACCAACGGACAGGTACAAACGTGATGTTCGTACTCTAGTAAAACTTTTGGAGATTGACGGAAAATTAGGGTGTTTTGATGTTTACCAGAAGTCGGTCCAAGTATGGATTTTGGAGGACGTCCAAACTTGGAAGTGGTGTAAGAGATACGTGGTGGATCTTAACGGGTTTATTAACATCTATGGTGATCGAGATAAGCCCAATGCCGAAACTTTTGTTGTGGCTAATCAGAACGGAAATTTGCTCCTATTTCGGAGTTATGTTGGACTGCTGTGGTGGAATCGTCAACTGAATAAGGTTAGCAAGATATATACTAATACTTTAGACATGACCGATCCTAATGTGAGAGGGTGTGTCGGTTATTCTATTAGTAGTAGCTTAGTTTCTCTTCGAGAATGCAACATTCTTCCGGAGTGAGTCTCCCTCCCGTCTAGTGAATTAGTTGCATCTAGTTTTGTAAAAAATACATAGTAGTTCTATTTAATTTAAGTGCTAGTATTATGATTTACACTATACATAACTCGATATCGATGGCATTCTGCTTAGTTTCTTTTTTACCATTCCGCTTTCCAAATCATCCACCTTCATTCAACAGAGTCGACACCGCCTATGCTGATTCTATTCTATACGGAGTAGTAGTTATGATGATTCTATTCTATAAATGCTCCATTAAGATCTAATAATTGATTCAAATATGATAGATGTATCATTAGAAGAGAGGAGTTGGCTTATGTATGATTGGTTGGTGCATTGTTTACAAAGAACGCTAATACGAATTCCATATTCTAAGGATTGCATAACTGTGACTATGCTATGGCTTTCAGGTGGGTTACACCAGTCGCTATGTAACGTAGCGACAGCTTATGACATTAATTTTCTTTATTGAAAACAGAGTAGTCACTATGTCACATAGCAACTTCTCGAGTTCTCGGCTAACCACGTTTTCTTTTAAAGAACATTATTGCGGAAGGAATATATTGCAGAGATTAATGTTGTTTGGATCGGGATTCTACTTAGGATTGATGGACTAGCTATGATCGAATCGGTAGAATCGGATCGTAGCTAAATATAGTTTTTATTTAGAAATAAATTAAATTAAAGATCAAAATACATATTTATTATTAATATTTATCCATAAATTATTTTTGATTAATAATTTTAGTGTTATTGTATGTAAAGCAAGAGAAGAGGGCAAGCACTACGGAAACCAAAATTGATTGACTCGTTTTCTAGGTCTACGTCCATGTATATATATATATATATATATATATATATATATATATATAGAATTTGCATCCGGTGAGTCCACATATATTAGGTGAGTACGTCCCGCGAATCTACACCATTAGATTTAACACAAATCAAGGGCTGAGATTAAACTTAGCTCATACTATATAAACTTGGAATTCTATTCTAACAACTCATAACTCAATCTTATTTCTCTCTCTTCTTTCACTCTCTCTAAACAAACAACGCTCAACTTTTTTTTCCTCTCCAGTAACTCAACTCCCCCAAATTTTCAAACCTAATTCTAATCTCTCAAATTTTGTTCTCCTGTAACATAAATTCCTTCAATTGATTGCATAATTTCAATCGATTTTCTGGTGATTTCTCGTTGATTTTACTCGCGTATCTGAATATTCGATTGATTGCATAATTTCAATCGATTTCCTGGTGATTTCTCGTTGATTTTCGAATTCAACGTATGATTTTTTGTACGATTCGATTGAAAGTTATGCAAGATTATGTAAGATTTTGATATTCAATCTGATATTGTATGTGTTCATATTGTTATTGTCGATTGTTCATGCGATTAATGCCGATTGTAATGTTCATAGTAATTGTGCGAAAAAATTAGGGTTATGACATGGTGAAATTGAGCAACAATTTTAGTTTGTGCTTTGTTAATTTACGATTGATTTATTTAATAATTTGCGATTATATGAATATTTAAATTGTATTATAAACTCATGTTTATATTGTTCGATTTCGGATTTATGTATGTGTTCATATTGTTTGAGAAAAAGTTAAGGTTATGATATTGTGAAATTCATAACTAGATCTGTTTTTAGGAAAACTGGAGGTATACAGCAGCGGCGGCGATTAGTTAACCTACCGCTGTAAATATACTCGACATATAGTGTAACATTATTACTGTAATATTGTTACTGTAACAATAATAAAGTAAATGTAAAGTGAAACTGAAACAGTGTTACAGTAACAAGAGTACTTCATTAGTACAGTAACAACATTACTCTATATGATTCAATTTTAATTCCAGCTACTGTTGACTTTTAATTGATATGTGTTTAATAACCAATATATTTGATATTGTGTGATTTTTTCCAATTAAATATGTCGAATTATAACATTGTCGTAACCTTACAAATGATGTTACTGTAATATTATTACTGTAAAGTTATTACTAATGATGGACCACCGGCTTGCGCATATGGTTTAGTTTTTAATGGCTGAATGTTTTGTTTTGAATGTCAGAAAATTTGAAGAAGAAGAAGAAGATTGCTTGAGAATCAACCAACACAAAAAGGCGTGCAAAGAGATCGTACATACAAAAAAGAGAAAGATACTGAATAAGTTGTCATGAAGATATATATGGTTATATGAAGACGTCTACGTTATTGAATTTGAAATACTAGTTGAGACTTATAACATTGTTGTGTGTTTTTTATGTGTGATTATGATGTATACTTATTGTAGATGTTCCGACGTTTTTGTGATGTGGTCTTGTAGAAGATTTTAGCATATCATAAGGACTTGTTCGAATATGTTTTCACTTGCTTTTTGTTGTTGAATTGAGTTAGAATCATAACTTTGAATATTGTTTTCTGTGTTACTTCGATGAATCAATGTTGTTGCAGTAATATTGTTACCGTAACACTGTTACCATAACATAGTTACTGTATCATGTACGATTTTTCATAAATAAAATAAGTATTACAATAATATTTAATTAGGTTATTCACTTTTGGCATAATATTGCATTTTTTTTTGTTTACTAAGCATTAAGAAACCATAAATAGATGATAATATAAACTATTATAATATATTTTGGCTTTAATGTCTTCAAAGAAGCCTAGTCATTTTTCGGGATTAATAGGAGGACAAGATCTTTATCGTTATTTATTTTATTTAACAGCTTGAGTAGCTCGTTTAAAGGCTTTTAGCTCAAATGGAAGAGCGATGTGCAAACCTTGCACATAGGTATGGGTTCAAATCCCATAAAGCCTAGTTATTTTAAGATCGTATTGTAGGCCTTTCAAGCGGCCATATAACCTACTATTACTTATTGCGTGGTCCACACGACTTAATTAATTTAGTTTAATAGAGAATGTTGTGCATTCATCCTTTTTTTGTAGTTGTTGATGATGAATTATATCGGTGATATTGTAACATCATTCATTAAAGTAACAATGATACAGTAACCGTGTTACTGTAACATCATTGCTTCATCAAAGTGACACGAAAACAATAAAAGAGTTTTAATTCTAATTCATTTCATCAAGAAAAACCAAGTGAATACAGACCCGTTCATGTGCTTCTAATATACTAAAATGTTTGGCAACAATACACCACAATAATGTGAAAAGTTTACAATAAGTATACATCATAATCATACATTAAAATCCGACAACAATGTTAACAAGCTCATATAGCCTTCCACCTTCAATAACACTTCCGTGTTCACGCCTATCTTCATGACTTATTATTAGTCAGTGTCTCACTCTTTTTTGTAAATACTTTCACCTTGCGCGCCATTTTTGTGTTAGTTTCAAACCATCATCTTCCATTTTTCTGATATCAGAACAAAACATTCGACCATTAGTAACTAAAGCATATGCGAAAGCCGTTGTGTTTCATCACTAGTGATAATTTTACAGTAATAATATTACAGTAACAATATTACAGTACAGTACTACAGTAACATCATTTGTGAGTTAATTTTAATGTTATGCAATCAAATTTAATTGGAAAAACACAGTATCAAATGTAAAATGTTGTAACATAGTTCAAGTTCATTCTCTATCATGCAGTAACAAGGTTACGGTAATGCTATTACAGTAACATGTGTCGAGTATGCTACGACAGCTAATTATCAGACTTACCCCAATTTTCACGAAAACAAGTGCAGGTATGAATTTCACAATGTCCTAACCCTAAATTTTCGCACAAATGAGATCGACACCAGAAACATGAACACATACAAATCAAAACATATTTTTTTGGCAAAAATTCAATTACTCAGTTTGAGCGAAACATTAACCACAACTTTTTGTGGAAAACAAAAATCTAAATTAAATAAAAATCAATTAACAATTTCTTCATATCAATCAATATAAACAAAATTAATAATAATAATAATAATAATAATAAGAAGAAGAAGAACAACAACAACAAACAACGTCAATCATTCGCAACAATTTAAAAAAAAAATAGTGAGAAAAGAGCAATTATACCTCTTATTCATGTGAAAAATGGAAGAAATTGAATCTTAACTATATTTTTTTGAAGATCAACGCTTGATTTTATTGAAACCTTGGCTGGATTTTGAATTTTTTTGGAAATAGGGTTAGTTGTTGATTTTTTTAGGTTTTACGTGATTTTGGGGGAATTTGTTTTCCAGTTACTAGAGACAAGGGGGCTAAGTTTGTAGAGAGAGAAATTTTCTAATTATTATGGGACTTGTATGAGAATAAGTTTTCTTTTTATAACTCAGCAAATAGTTTTGTGACGACGTGGCTCAACGAGAGCTCTTGGATCTAAATGATCCAATGATCCTTATTGATAGGACCGTACTCACCTAAGAAGCTAGACTCACCGGATACTCACTCTATATATATATATATATATATATATATATATATATATATATATATATATATATATATATATATATGCTCAAATTAATTAAAAAGGACGGTTTATTGCTTTTTTACCACCTATTATATATAATATATATTATATTATTGGGTATGTATGTATGTACATACGTTTTATCAACAAATAAATGGTTAATAATAATAGGCCATGCATATTCCGATCAGGTAGTTAGATTCGTCGGGCCGTTTTTGCATCACAAACCTGAAACTGTCCGACCCAAAATTAATTAGCTAGTATCGGGTTGTTTAATTTAATTCGATAGAAATCATTATTTATTATCCGCGTGATGATTATTAAGTATCATTTTCGGGTCGGATCACTTTTAATTATTAAGTATCATTATTAGTATACGTGTGTTACTTCAAAATAACCCTAAACCCTAAAACCTAAACCCTAAACCCTAAACCCTAAACCCTAAACCCTAAACCCTAAACCCTAAACCCTAAACCCTAAACCCTAAACCCTAAACCCTAAACCCTTTTTTATATACTTCTATATATATATAGTAGATTATCGCTATATATTGATCAAACATCAAAATATTGAACATCAATTCAAACACTTTAAACAACATGCTTTCTCATTGATTTCATTAGGAATAACCTAGATTTTATATTAAAGTACATTACATTCATCCGACATCAAATAAATAAAGATGTTAAATAATCCGGAACAATTCCGGTTAAGAGTAAAAAGCTTTTCTCACTCTGCCACCAACAATCCGGAACAATATTGATGATACTGATGACTTCCGGATCATTAACCTCGTATTTTGTAATAACAGATTCAATGCCTGCAAGTACACGTCTTGCATGTGGAGATAAGGTAGGACGGGTACATCTCAACATATCTCTTGCGGCATCCAACCTGCGAGTATAAGGCCGACGTGGGTAGCCAGAGGACGATGATGATGACGACGCTTGGTTGACAAGTCGGACTGCTTCACGCCTCTCAATCCAATAATCCCTTCGATGTTCAATGGATCCTTTAATCAATGGGTGATGATCAGCGGGAACTACGGCAAGAACCTCCTCCTCATCTGCAATCAATTTTGTAAGGGTCGTCTCATCGTTGGGAAGGTTAACTGCTGCCATTGATGATATTAATTTTAGGGTAGTTATGTAATATTTAAAGGAGGGGTTTTGAGGCTGTATTTATAGAGGGGTTATGCTGTCGTTGATGATGTTCAATGTATGCTTTAATCAATGCTGGTTCTCCTGTTGTTTATTCACGGGTTTGGACTGCAATATCTTTTAATTAAAAATAATAATATTGAGCAATAACAACGGGTATTGGTTAAAAACCCGTTGTTATTACTAACCACAACGGTTTTCGTGACCACAACCGTTGTGATAGAGTTACTGCATATTGCAGTAAGTGCATTGACTACATAGGAAATGTAACGTACTGCATATTCACACATTTACTCAATCAATAACGTACTGCATGCATGTGAATGTATAGTCGTTTTGGGATTTATAAATGCATGTGAATCAAAGCCTTCATGTGAACCAATGCATGCATGTGAATAAATAACTCCAATAAATAACTCTCTATAAATACAGCCTCAATACAAGCAGGTTATCAACCACATACAAAATTCCCAACTCTAATCAATAACATATTTGCTAAACCATACAAAATTTCCCAGCCTCAATAGTAACATCAACCATACAAAATGTCTGGAACTTTTACTAAACCATATGCTTGAATCATGAAAGAAATGCCTTGTCATATTGAGGGTGGCTACGTTGTGTGTAAAAGTTACAAAAAACTCCGTGATACGCTTATTCGAAATGGCTATTTAATCAGGAAGATGTGGCCAAATTATCATCGCAGGCACTTTACAGGGGAACTCGTTTTCGAGTTTGGGATGTCGGATGCTCATCGTGAGTCCGCATTCAAACTGGCAAGAATGTTTGACAAGGCCGGGCATGGGCGAAAAGATTTTATTGAGAGCACGGACCACCAGCCTGGGCCATATCTATGGGTGGCTTCCGAACATGACCGTTACTGTTGGACAAATGGGGTCGACCTCGTTGAAGTGACCCAGGTAGAGCAGTGGGAAGGGTTGGCTCTGGCCGAGGCTGACCCGATTGATGCATATGCTCTAGCGGTGGCAGCTATCCGGGAGATTTACCCGGACTCAATTTAATTTGTTGTTGTTGTTTGGTTGTAGTTGTTTGGTTGTTTGTTTGTTGTTGTTTTGGCGCCATTTGTGTGTGGCGCCGTTTGAACTTATTATTTAATAATATTAATGTTGATAAGTTAATTTGTTTTTTGACTTAAGTTTAGAAGTAATTAAACTAATTCAATTCAAAGCTATTCAATCGATAAAGCAAAATTAGAATTGAATGACATTCAGGAAATGACATTCACAAATTTGCTAATAAACGACATTGAATTGGTGAAAATAATATACGACATTCAGGAAATGACATTCACAAATTCACAAATTCACAAATTCACAAATTCAAGAAATAGTTCACAAATTCACAAATTCAAAAATAATAAGGGAGATGATGACAGAAAAATGATCGCTTTGTGATAGAGGTTTTGTGTTGCAGTACAGTCGTATTATTAGTGTTGTGTGTTTTCTATCTACAAATATTGACAACGGTTATCATAAACAAACCGTTGTGATAGAGTAATGACTACGGTTATAGTAGTCTACCCGTTGTAATTAGTAAACACTATGACAACGGTTTATGGTTAATAACCGTTGTTATTACTAACCACAACGGGTATATTTACAACAACCGTTGTTGTTGCTTACCTTTATTTTTTTTTAATTATAATTAGAGACAGCAATATCATAAGCACTATACACTGCAATAATAATCAGCAGAAACCAACAAAGACAGCAATATCATTAGCACTATACACAGCAATATCAGCAGAAACCAAAACATGGAGACTGTATAATGAATGACCAAAAGCTAAATAATTTGGGAATCTTCAACAATGACCAAAGCTAACAAAAACTAAAGACAATACCACCTCAGGATCGGGGACGTTTCTTGCCCGACATAGTTTCTTCGTTAACCCAAATACTCTCTTTAAAATGTAAAATAGACAAAATCCAAAACACTTTACTTTGTCTCTCTCTGATTTACACAAATTAATTGAGCTTGTACTTGAATTTGTGAATCTCTAACCTGGTTTTGTGAAACTAAGACTTTATTTTGTGAATCTAAAAATTGAATTGTTAACTTTGAACATACAGTAGCATTTACAAACTTCTATGTTAATTGTAAATATATTTTTTATCTTTTGAAGTAGCAAAGTGCATTGCCTCAAATTCAGAACTCACACCACTATTTTGCATTGTGCTCAACTCATCTTGCTCGCGGGTGTAAAAAGTATAACCATTAATAGCAAAACCGCTGAAAAAAGTGGCCCTGGCATTTGGACCTAACCCCAGACGTAGTAACCTAGGAGAGATGTCATCACCATACAAATTCTTATACTCCAAGACAACATTCCTAAACCACTCTCCAAATGTCTTCTTATGCTCGTTTGCAATCCACATCTCGCTCTTGTTTGGGTGATCGTATTTGAGCTCATCTTTGTGTTGTTCAATATAAGGTTGCACCTAATCTTCGTTGTTTAGCACATACGTATGTGCTAAATGTAACATGTCACGTGCCACAATTTTTTCAACCCGACCCCTAATACCTTTTCCGGTCATCCAGTCACTATGACGATTCTTTGGAACGCCAATTAACTCCTCAGGGGAGAGATGAGCGTAACAATATGCAAGAGCTTCGTCTAATTGATATATGATTATTTTAGACCGTTTCCCCTCCTTATTTTCTTATTTTTCGTTGCATTTAGTTTAGTTCGGCGTCGGTTTTATCGTATTTTAGCCCCCATCCCGTGTACTCTCATATTATTTAAATCCGTCTCATTTTATAGGAAATATGTTAGGACAAAGACGAGACAGGATGAGAACCGAAAAAACCGTCACAATAACTAGACACAAAGTCCAATTGGCCTAGCACCAACCACGAAAAAAGGGAAGAAAAGCAGTGGCCCCCAGCCGGCAATGACCACCGGCAGCCGGCCACACCGGCTGGGGCGTCACATGAAGAGAGGAAGAGCAACAAAGGCGGAAGAATTACCAGTGGTCTCCAGCCGGTCAGGGCCACCGGCAGCCGGTTCGACCGGCTGGGGCGTCGCCTAATGAGAGGAAGAGAAATGAAGACGGAGAAGAAGTCAGTGGTGGCCAGCCGGTTGGTGCAACCGGCAGCCGGTCCCACCGGCTGAGCCCCTTTAACCCGCAAATTGGATTTTCGCCTTTCTTTTCTTTCTTTTTGACCCTTAATCCTACCAACCTATAAATACCCCCTTCCTAATTGATAAGTAATATTTTAGTACCGATTTTCCCCATATTTACACCTTTATTTGAATCGATTTTGCTGTGAGCTATGAATTATCTCATTAATTTATAAAAACAATCACATAATTTTAATTTAGTTATTATAAATAGAAGTCTATTTCTAAAAAGTGGTACTCTTTTGCTATTTCTATTGGTTGTAGGGAAAATGGCAAAAATGAGATGAGACGAGGAAAGCAAGACGGGTTGAGACGGTTTTATAATTAAACGGAGCAACAAAATCCAAGGTCAATGGTTGACCTTTTGCTAATCAGCCCCAAATCACAAGCTTGGTAATTTTGACAGCCAACAATTCAACTATTGAGCAGCAGCATCATTTTCGCACCACCATGGCTTACCTCCGTCTGCCACCCCGCACTCCTCCTCTCCACCATGGCTCGAGCCAGGCGCAACACCACCGGACCTCCAAGCAGCACCATCGTCATCCTCGTCAGCAGCTCGCACCACCACCTCCATTCGACCCACGGTGACAGCCGTTCGTGGTTACCAGCCAGTTGACCGGCAGCCTGGCCACCGGCTGGTGCCCCCTTTTTTGTGCATGAAAGTGAAACAATTAAGCAACGGGTTTCAGCCGGTCATCACCCGGCTGCCGGGTACTCGGCTCGGGATCCCTCATACTATGAAATGGTCATTTTGAAGCAGAAGTTGTGAGCCGGTATGGTCGACCGGCTGCCGGTAGACCGGCCCAGACTCAATCACGCATGAAATTGAGGGTGGGTTTGTTTTTGAATGAAAAGAAAAAGCAGAAAACAAAGAAAAAGAAAAAAAGCAGAAAAGAAGGAAGGAAAGAAGAGGAAGCAGACAAAAAGTGCAGAAGGAAGACGGACCAACTTTTTATGGGGGAAGGGGACCCAATATTAGATTAATATATACTAGACTAGAATACTACTCAGGGGAAACAGATCCAATTAGTAGTAGAATTAGAGTAGAATAGTTTTAGATAGATATTTAGACCGTCTCTCTAGAAGAAAAACCCGTCTCACTAGATTAGATTTTCTTATGTAATTTCAACCAAAACTTCCCCAAATTGTAATAGTTTACGTCACTCGGTTTTTGTATGAAGATTAGATCGAAAGATCGGGTTTTTATTCAAGTTCGTAACTTTTCCGTCTCGTCTTTGTTAATCGGTAAAGATTCAATCTTTCCTCTTTATTTTCATGTTTATTTTCATTTACTTGTCATTTAATTAATCTTTCATGCTTGTCTAATTAATTTACATGTTTAATATGTCTTATTTTGCTAGTTTTGTGTCCAAGTTTTCGTCTTTAATGATTTTCCTTATTAATATGAGTGTGTAGTGTATTACTAAGGTAGATGGGGGAGTTAGTGTAGGTTTATAAGTTGATTATGATAATTGGGCATAAAGATTGAGTCTTTTGGTAGTCTATTTGTCTTGTGCATACAAGGTGTTTGTTGAAATGCTTAAATGAGTAGTTTGAGTATTTTCCTTGTTTAATTACTAGTTTGAGCGAGAGCTCGACTTGTAACGTGTTTGTGTGTATTTTGAATGTTTAGGGGGAGGTTAAGGCGAGATCCCGACCGATCCTTGGGCTAGGGCTCGTCTCACACCGAGAGGTGGAGACTTGCCTAGAGACCGTCTTACACCGAGAGGTGGAGACATAATCTAGACTCACCATTAGACTAGTTTTAACCCTCGTCATAATCGACCTATACCTACATTAATGAACCCATTCACCTTAGTCTTTTTTAATCCTTGTTTAGTCTTTTCTTGCTTCATTGCTAGTTTTAATTATTGCATGTAGTTCGTCTTTAGCATTTGAACCTCTCATCTTCGTCCGAACTAGACTAGATAAGAACAAAAATCGATAGCAATTAACTGTTTTGTTCGACCTCCTTACCCTACTTTATTGAATTAGTTTTATAGAGTAACTTCATCAATAGTGTAATTTAACCGGGTAAGGACTAACCCCACGCTAATTGAATTTATGTAACTTTAGACACAAAAAAATAGATTTTAGCCTTTTATAGTGTAACTTAATCATTACGAGTGTTTTCTACTTAGTTTCTAGTCTTTCCTTTAGTTGTTTTTGAACAATTGGGTTGTAATTTGAAGAGAAGAAGACATTCTTATTTGATTATTAATCCAAGTTCTATCCTTTATTACAAGTTTTGGTATAATTCTTCATCCTTATTTTCATTACTAGTCTTTTAATTACTTGTTCTTGTTCATTTGCTTAGTTTTTATGTTGAATATGCCTTCCTTTGTTTGTTCCATATCAAAGTTTTCGTCTTTAATGTTCTTCATCATTAGTATGAGTGAGTAGTGTTAGACTAGGGGAAGATGGGGGATTTAATGTGAGTTTATGGGTTGATCATGGTATTTGGGCATAAAGATTTAGTCTTTTGTTAGTCTATTTGTTTTGTGCACACAAGATGTTTGTTGAAATCTTGAATTTTAGCTCATGCTTTATTGCTAGTTTGAGTGAGAACTTGAACTTGTATTGTTGTTATGTGTGTTTTGGATGTTTAGGGAGAGGTTAGGGCGAGAACCCAATCGAACCTTAGACTAGGGCTTGTCTCGCATCGAGAGTTGGAGGCTTGCTCTTTAATCCGTCTTACACCGAGAGGTGGAGACATGTTTAGACTACCTTTAGACTAGTCCTAATCCCCCACCATAATTGACTCATACTTGCATTAATGAACCCATCCACCCTAGTTCCTTTTAATTATTGTCTTTACATCGTATTTCTACCCTCTTGTTAGTCTAGTTTATTATTATTCATCTTCAACTTGCTACTAGCTAGAACTAAACTAGAACTCGATTAAACCGCCTTAGAACCATAATTACCGTCCCTTGGGATACGAACCTTGCAATACCCAACGAATACTCGTTCGCTTGCGAGGTTAAGTAAAACTCCATCACTAATATAGCACGTTCAGCAATACAACCTTCTGGACGATACCGATTAGATGTATAGTCCTTGTAGACTTTCATCAATCTTTCGAAAGGATACTGGTATCTCAAGTACACGGGCCCAAGGTACAAAATCTCCCTAACCAAGTGAGTGGTCAGGTGAATCATGATAGTGAAGAAAGAGGGTGGAAAATAAATTTCAAAATGACAAAGAGAGGTGACAACGAGGTCCTGCAATGAATCCGCATCATCGGGATCGATGACTTTATCGCATATGAACTGGAAGAAGAGACAGAATCTGGTAATAGCATATCGTACCTTTTCAGGTAAAATGGAGCGAATAGCCACGGATAGTAATTGTTGCATCAAAGTGTGGCAATCATGTGACTTTAACCCGGTGAGTTTTAGATCTTGCATCGACACAAGGCTTTTGATGTTGGACGAATAACCATGTGGCACTTTAATTCCATTCAAGCATGCACAAAACTCCTTTTTCTCATTCCGTGAAAGGGTATAAGCTGCTGGCGGTAAAAATGTACCATTACCTCTCTTCTGTGGTGCCAATTCTAGCCTAATACCCATCATTTGCATATCTTCCCTAGCTGCGGCGTTATCCTTTGTTTTACCGGGAACATTCATGAGGGTATTGATAATATTATCACAGACATTTTTCTCAATGTGCATGAATTCGAGGCAATGCCTGACCTCCAGGTCAGGCCAATATGGAAGTTTATCAAAAAAATATGGATCTTTTCTTATACCCACGAGTAGACAATTTAGAGCCGTTCTTCTTCCCATATTTTATCTCAATATGCTTTACTTTCTGATAAACTTCATGCTCACTCAAAATTCTAGGAGGTTGACGATGTTCTTGACGTCCATTAAATGCTTTCTGCTGCTTGCGATAACAATGGTCAGGATCCAAGCCCCTCCTATTTCCCAAATACACATACTTATGAGAACACTTCAAGTATTCAGACTCGATATCCTCCCCACACAATGGACATGCCTCTTTCCCATCCACCGTATGCCCAGAAAGGTCGCCATAAGCCGGATAGTCGGTTATTGTACACAATAACATCGCTCTCAAATTGAAAGTTTCATTCCTATATGCATCAAATAATTCTATCCCACTATCCCACAAAATTCGCAAATCATCTAAAAGAGGTTCCAAATAGACATCTATATTATTTCCAGGTTGTTTAGGGCCGGAAATTAACAACGACAACATCAAGTACTTTCTTTTCATGCACACATATGGAGGTAAGTTGTATATTGCCAACACTACTGGCCAAGCACTATGTTGGGTACTCATGTTTCCATGTGGGTTCATTCCATCAGTGGACAGCGCTAGACGTAAGTTTCTAGGTTCAATGCCAAACTCGGGATACTTAGCGTCGAACGATTTCCATTGCATACCATCTGCCGGGTGTCTTAGCTTACCATCATTTATTCTTCCAGTTTCATGCCAAGTTAACATTTTTGAATCATTGCTATTCGCAAACATCCTTATGAATCTTGGTATCACTGGAAAATACCATAACACCTTAGCCGGGATTCCTTCCTTATCCTTATAACGCCACTCAAAACAAACCGGACAATTGGTTAAGTTTTGATATAATTTTCGATACAATACGCAATCATTTGGACATGCATGTATTTTCTCATAGGACAAGGATCATTTCATGGGGTGGGTAATGAATAATGATACACACCAAAATTATGTGAGGGGTAGTTTAGTAACTTTCTCTACTTATTGTATTTGTCCTTCATTTTCTATATAAGCAAGTGTCTTATTTTAATGTAATCATCCATGAAAATCATTTGAATGAAATTATCCAATGTCACCTTCTTCTAATCACCTTATTCTATTTTATTTGTTTTAGCTAGAATCTCAGGTGGCTTCTCCATCCCCAATCCACTGCGGTTTCTAGTATTTACGACCTATCAATCTCGAAGATTGAACAGTTGTAACAGTATTATAACTACTCCACATTTAAGTTAGAAATCTTTCTTTATGAAAACAACAACCACAAAGCTGAGTTGTCAGCCTGTGGTTGAAAGTACATGTTTTAAAAAGTAGACCCCACCATGTTCATCTTCTTCTTTTAATTTCTTTTTTAATCTTCATCTTATAATTTTTATACAGAAGTCAATTAATTAATCTACCCATTAATCTATCAGATTTTTGGTTAACGGGATTTGAAAAATTAATTAAATTATATAAAAATAATTAAATTTATCATTAAGTGAGAAAATCCAGTACATGAATTTAATGAGTATACTAAACCAAACCCAGAAACAATATTTCGTAATACATAACATAATTAAATAGCAGGAGAAAAGGTAATTTGCTTATAATAAATTAAAATATGCGATTTTTTATTTAAAGAGACAAAATTATTGAAGTAAAAAAATACTAATAATAGCCAATATTATGATTGAATTGATGAATTAGGTAAATGGGTATGGGAAAGGGAAAAAGTGCATTGGAAAAGAAAAATAAACTCCAAAACGACATATAAAATGATAAAAGATAATTTCTCTAAAACGACTTACATAAAAAAACAGAGGGAGTATTGTTTAACCTCACAACTATGCTAGAGATGCATTTTGGGTACGTATCAAGTGTATACGTGTATTTGATAATAAATGGTTACAAAATATTAGATCACCTTTGTTGTGATCGAAAATTTAGCACTCTTATATGTAAATAAAAAGCGTATTTTTTTTTAAAAAAAAGACAAACTTTACAATACCACGTTGTATAAAACATATAGTGTATATTTATACTCCGTAAAACTTTGACAATAACAATACATTTACAAAGAAAATCAATGCATTTGCATTTAAATGTTCATATTTCTCAAATCATACATTAAGGTTAAATTAGATGCCGTAGTCAGAATTATTACAACATTAATCTAAATAATTATATATCACGACTTTTGTCAGAATTGTTCATCTACAATATCCGAAATAATTTCCAGTTATAAATACTTAACATTAGATATTATATATGTATTAAAACCAAAACAGATTAATGTTGTACTCTTATTATCAATAGGAGAATACTATTATTAATATAAAAAATATTATTTAAAAAAAGAAAAAATATTTACAATGAATATTATTAATTGTTAAAAGTCCTATTAGTGTCAAAAAAATAAAAAAGAGATCAGAGAAATTGATTTAAAAACATAGACAATAAGAAAAATGAGATAAAAAAAATACAAACTGAATCAAGGTGATATCATCAATAAATCATTCACCAAATAAAAAAACTTAAACATCCTTTAAAAAAACATAATAAAACATTTACATATATAATATTTGAAATAATATTCTAAACAGATTAATTAAAAAAATAAGAGAATAATCTCAGTTAATGTCTAATTAACTATCCATGTAATTTGATATTTAAGAAATTAAAATGTCTTATAACTTATGAGGGTGTATGACGTTATGGAGTAATAGAGTTAATTACTTGCTTTCTAAGATCAAAGTCACAATAAGTGATGATGATAAATATAGAAATTTGTAGAAGTGAGTTAAAGATGGATTTTGATCACTTATCTTCAAATAGCGGTGGGCGAATGAGCGAGTGATAGGGTTTCTGAGAGACGATATAAAATTGTGGGGATAAGTGCAATTCTTATGGATTATTTTTATATATAAGTTAACTGAATCGCTTTAAATATGCACGGGTCAAAATTTAAATTTTAAATTAAATGAAAAATAGGTCAACACGAGTCCTATGCACGGGTTAGACAACATGAAAAATGGGTTTAACAATTCGCATAGGTATGTTTTGTCTTAATTCATTCAAATAATTTTTTTCATCTTATATAATAAGTCGTGATTTTTGAACTTGCCCCACTTATTATAGAAAGAAAGAACTTCAATTTACCTAACAAGAAGACATATCTTACTACAGCTGCTTGACCATCGACCTTAGATAACATATCATTTATGCTAATTACAAATGAAATATATAATTCGAATCTAAAATCTTAAATATGACCTTTATATAACTCACTATTTACATTTGCAATTTAAAGTTATTGAACAAACAGCTATGTAATTTATTTTAAAACATTATTATGAGATAATTGTTTTAAGAAAAAATTATTAACCAATATACTACATTTTCTTATAATAACAAATTTGAAACAGCATACCCGTGCAATTTGCACGGGTTTAAAGCTAGTTGTCCAGGAAGTTCTTCCAGGAGGGATTCGACCATTGATTTTTGGCCCGCTACATAAGAGAAAACAAATGACGAAAGTTGGTTATCTTCACTTAATATCTCGATAACTATACAAACACCACAATATAAGTAACCCATACATTTTAGTGAAACCTTTCAATTTGTTCCGTTATATTCCAAAACCAAAATTATTTGATCTTACGATTTTAGAAACCTAGCTTAGGACCCGTGCAAAGTTGCACGGGCATGTATAAATAATATACTGATAGTCATTTGAATTAGGACCGACCATATTAATATTGGTCCGGTAAAACATGTGGACCAACCGAACATGACCAAATATGATTGGCATCGACACTTAATATATAAAATTAGAACTCAAAGAAGATTGTAACGAACAAAACAAACAACATTGTCTTCTTACTTATATTTAAGCGCTTAATTACATACTTGTATCTTATAATACGTATATAGTGCCAGGCCCGGATCGAAGACTAAAGTAGATGGTAATAAGTTTTTGCCTTTTTGGACTATTCCCGTCCTACTTGCGAAGATATGAGAATGTTTTATTATGGAAATATACGATTTCGTGTGATACTTACGATTAAATATTTTTTGTAGATGTATATTAGTAAGAAAAAAATATTCCGTACCTGAAAAGGAAGTAAATAAGAAAAACAATGATAAAAGGAAGTAAATAAAAAAAATAATGATTAAAGGAAGTAAATAAAAAAATAATGATAATGATAAGTTGATAACAATTACTAAAAGGCTCTATTATGGTAATGGATTGGATATAACGTATCAGAGCAAGCTAGCTCTCTATATATTAGCCTTTTATTGCTTTTATTTATAAAATAAAATACTCATATTGTTTCTATTATTAATTATTAATACTCCGTATGATTGTAGGTTTATTATTACATAATTTTTCCCTTGTATAATTGTAAATATACAACTATATAGATTAGTGTCTAGAAAAGTTTTTATTATTAAAAGGTAACTGGAGAAGAATAATATGGCGAATATAAGTATATCATTCGTCATTTTTGCTTCTTTAATTTTCTTCGTAAATTTTGTCGCATCGTCGCTTAGTAGGACGATTAAGGTGATTTTTCTTATTTATTTACGTGAATTCATCTTTTTGTTATCAAATCATATAATGTTTAAGTTGAGATATTGTTTTACGTAGTACTTCGTAACATATACGTACCAAATAATATGTTCGATAACTGGATTATTTTGTATGTACAGTTAGAGAATGGACAAACATTCAAGTGCGTGGATTTTCATAAACAACCTGCTTTTCGCGATACCTCGTTAGGCCTCCAGGCAAGTTATTTCTATCGATACAAATTCTCATTTACTATCGTTATAAATAAGAAGAATTGATGGTGCTTTCCACCCTTTATTGTATGTAACTTACAACGATTATAAGCCAGACTTACTGATATTTTTATCTTAAACTTCGTGGATCGGATAAATCTCTACCCATATTGTGTGCATATAAAATTCTTGACAATTAAAGACGATGTAATTGTTGTATGATGTTACATGATACGGCCGTGTTGTCTAATACTCCGTACAATTAATTGTACGGAGTATTGCTACATAAAAAATCCTTTCAAAGAGATTATGAGATTATGAAATAAGATAAATTGGGTTTACTAGTTTTAAAAGATTATAATGAATAATATATCACATCTCTTCAAGTTTATGTTAATTTGCTAAAATCTTCATGGATATACAAAATACTGTAGAAATCAATATCTTCGTCTTCATTTTCATTGATCTTCTTCATCTTCGTTAGATTAGTACGATACTCGAGTATAAAACTCGTTGAACAAGAAGTGTATCTTCTTCATCTTCATTTCCATCCATGATATAGCTAGTTTATTTTGAATTGATATTCATGTATTTTCTTGTCGATATATAATCTTTTGACATTTTATATACTTTTCTATAACTATTTCTATATGAATAGGTTGTGTCGAACTTAACAAAACTTCAACATCAAAAAAGAGTAAGCGGACTTGGACTTGGAAGTCGTGGATGTCCTATTGGAACAGTTCCAATATTAGATCGATCTAATCAATTTGTTACATATCCGGGGGTTCTCCAACCACAATCGAACGACCCTCCTGCTCAAAAACACTGCGTAAGTTCTTATGTTACGATTTTGTAATAGTATAGTCCGTATACAACTATACAAGTATACAACGACGACAACAACAAAGTTTTAGTCATTATTATCCACACAACGCATATTTGCATGTCTAGATAACACATACACACGTACATTCCCTAAATAAATTATCACTAATGTGATTTTATGAACATGAATATTATTCCGAATAAATTGAAGTGTAAATATTTTGATTACTCATTTTAGTTTGCCTTTAGTAACTCTGTTCAGCTCATTTATTCAAATAATTAACTCGATCTTACTTTAACTGCATTTAGTTTAGTTTACTTCAATACAATTTCCATTTAATTCATTTGATTTCTTTTTAACCGAAAAGAACAGGGCATTTTTGTTAGTTTGTATGCACTAGTACATAAATAGTAACCTAGTCCATATCGGAATTTAAATAATTAAATTCCCCAATAAATAATCAATTTTTATTTTTTTTTGAATTTGTTTCACATAGAATGCCGTAGTTCGGACTAGACCTAATCTTATCAAGAAGTTTATGGGAGCAGCTGCGTCAATTGCCCTTTATAAACCTAAGGCGACTGGTAACCAATGGTCCTCTGCTCACATTAGACTTCTTTCCTATGACGATGTCATTGAAGCAGGATGGATGGTATGACTATCAATTCTTTTTATTCTTTTTTATTACTTTATTGTCCTATTTTATTTCAATTAGTCTTGCTTGCGACGTGTCTATCCTCATAATTTTATAGTTTTATACGGAGTAATAACTTTCTGAGCTTAATGTAAAAATGAATGAACTCAAAAACTTTATATTAAAGCTCATAGCTCATGATACGAAACTCAAATTTTTTATTATAAATAAACCTCAAAAACTACACTATAATACATCAAATGTACAATCCACTTACTGGTTTAATAATATATTGATATCTCTCATTTTTTTCTCTTTTTGTTTTTTTTTAATAAATAGGTTAATCCGAGTGAATTCAAGGATGACAAAGCTCATCTTTATGTGAGGTTCAGTGTAAGTATTTGTCCATTAGCATATAATTAATTATCCCCTTAATTAATACATATACCATTAATAATTCTAATTTTTTATATTATATTATGATTTACGTAGGCAAAGGGAAGAGGATGCATTAATTTGGATTGCCCTGGTTTTGTACATGTAGCGACCGATGTTCCTTTGGGATTATCTCCAAATTCATATTCTGATGTTTCGAAGCAACTTGTTTGGGATTTATCCATTGACAAGGTACAAACTTCACTATACAAATTCGCGTTTTCACAAATGTATACTAATTAGATTGGTGTGACAAAACCTAGCACAACTTTTAGGTCCGAATGACCTGATCTGAAATGGTCGACTCAGAAACTCAAAAGTGACCAGAACTTATTTGTTCCAAAATCGGAATTGACCCAACTCGATTCAGTCCCGACCTGAACCTTAGTTGACCTGGCTCGAGACAACCCAACCTGAAAAGACTCAACCCATAACTAATGCGATTCAAATTGACTTAAAATGACCCAAACTAACCCGACCGAATTAACCCGTTTTGCCAGGCCTAGTTGTGACATTACTATGAGAATTTCATAATGAATTGTTGTATAAATGAAACGTGGTTATAGCATCAAGATGACGGAAACTGGTGGCTATCAATTGGGCTCGACAAAGAACGAATTGGATATTGGCCAAAAAACTTATTCCTCTCGCTACAAGACAACGCTAATCAAATTGAATTCGGAGGGGAGATCGATAATCCAAATGCCGTAAACCCTCCAAGTGAAATGGGAAACGGAATGAAGGCTGATCCTATAACTACACATTCATCTTTTTTTATGGAAGCTACTGTTGTCGATGAAAATAATGTTAGTGTCGATCCTCCCGACACCGAACCATATGCTGATTGTCAAGAGTATACAGTTATCGATTCTGGTACCCAAGATGGCTTCGGCCGCCTTATTTTCTATGGAGGCCCTGCTCCTAATAAATGATGTTCGTGTTTAGAGCAACTTCAATGGAAAAATCTTACGTAAAGTTCTTCTTATGCCCGGTCATTTTTTAGCGAGTATTTTATATTACAATGGAATAATTTTTACCTAATTTTTAATTTGCATCCACTATTAATTATCTTATCTTCATAAAATTCTCTTACTTCTTGAAATTATCAAAGAACCTAGTTTTTGTTTTGACAAATTCAATGGTACCTATAAATACAAGTAAAAAAAATATTAAGTTTATAACACTTGATTTTGATTGAATTTTCCTATTTAAATCAGTTTCTTATTAACTTGAGATGAATCCCTAACAAATTGTACACCCCCCTTAAATTGGGAGACAAACTCTAAAAAATCACAAATTCTTATTTCAGACCGAGGTATCCGTCTTAAGCTTAAGACGGATACCATATTCTCTCACAAAATACCCATCAAGGGTGAGTAGAGAGCACATGGGGGGGAGCCCACCTTGTCCCCTCTACCCATTTCCTCTTACAAAATACCCGTTGCAAGATCCGACCCGTCTTAAGCAAGACCTACTGCTAAAAAATAAGTAAACATACGGTATACATTGCAGCAAAGGTAATTTAGGTTCAAAGCATATATGCATAGAACCGATAGTCTGCTGGGCCTACCGGGACTTTTGTTTCTCAAAAAATGGACCACTTTCAAGCTCACTATCTCACTATAGATAGTCTGCTGCTAAAATGCTATGATTCTTCTTCCCCTATGCATTTCTCCAAAACCCCCAATAAACCAACAAATACCTCTTTAAATGGCTTCCTATCATTTACACCTAACTTCCTCTAATAATTTGAAATCCAATCACTCTTCTTCCTAACCCTGTATATCTCCAAAACCCCCTTTTCCATCATTCTCTTATCCCCAACTTCCTTTTAAAAAAACCAGCATTTCAAGAAATGTTGGAGTACATAAATAATCCAAAAATGCATCATAAATTACGTTGACAATTTGAAGATACAACCCAATTTCAAGCCTTAAGTGAGCCATTTTGCAGCTAAATAAACGAAGCCAGTCAATAGACACGGTACAAAAGGTCTCGAGAAACAGTCTGATCGTACAACCTAATAGTAGTCTTCATAAGGAACAGTAACATACCTTACCCACATTTTAGTAAGTTGTGTAGATAATACAAGATTAAAATAATAAAACACCACTTTCTTGTTCAAATGTTTCTACTGATAATTAATCTTCCTTTATTATTGCGGCTCACTTTCCTCCTCGGCCTGACAACGGCCTTAGCCCCGGACAAGTCGCGAGTAGTCCCCAACGTCTATGACGGGACCTACAAGAGACAAACATTTGTTGTGGTGATCACGTTAGCCGTCTTCTTGGTTATCGTTTTTGCGGGAGGGTTGTTATTCTGGTGGCTATGCCGCCACACTGCCCCCGTCGAGGACGGACCGCAGCCCGAGGTTGAAGAGGTTCCGCCGGCTCAGCCTCAACCTCAAGTAGTTTAGGCTCAGACAAGTTTGTCGTACCCTTTATGTATGTTTTTGTACCTTTTTATTATTGGTTGTGGTTCAAAATGCTTATTTCATGTCGTAGATGTTTTTATTACAGTCCTACTTGTTTTATCTAACCATTTTATTGGTACCTTTATAATATATGTGCCCATTTTAGAAAACAAGTGGTCCTTCTCCCATTTATTTTTCAATATGTCTATTTATATCTTGTGATGGGTCAAACTTCAAAGCAACTTACCTAGAACACAAATTCTCATTTAAGACGGGGTATCCGTTTTAAGCTTAAGACGGATACCATATTCTCTCACAAAATACTCATCAAGGGTGAGTGGAGAAGCACATGGGGGTGCCCACCTTGTCCCCTCTACCCATTTCCTCTCACAAAATACCCGTCGCAAGATCCGACCCGTCACAAGCAAGACCTACACTACCTAGAATAGCCACGACTGCCAGTTCCAGTGTAACCAGCTTTCTTTTTGATGTTGGAGGGGTGGATGCAACAACCTTCATGTTTAATGTTGGAGGTATGAAAACAAACAAATGAATAATAAAGTAATGGTTTTTCTTCTCTTTCTAAAACATATTAATCTCTAAACGACGTCGTTTAGACAATGAAGTTATCCCATAAATATAATCACGTGTGGATACCACACTACCAATGTAAAATCCTCGTACAAAAGAATATTTTCTATAAATGAATCGATCAATAAAAATGGTTCTAATTCTTTTTTGGATAAAAAATAAAGTGGAGTACTCTAGTTTATGAGCAAAGGTAAGTAGAAAGGAGTTTTTATTTAGAGATTATAGCGTGATATAATCTCTTTTTCTCCAATAATATAAAACAACTCACATGAGAGGTCTTTTTTCGGTGGCATAATTTGAGTCCAGTTTCAATTCGAAGTCCATGATGAAACCTTAAGCTCTGATACCATGTTAGAACATGCAAACGAGGTGGGCCACAGGCCCACACCCAAACGGGTGAGACACAGACGACTTGACATTGACAACAGAAGGGAGGTTATATTCAAAAATCAAATGACAATAGGAGAAATAGTCCCCTTTAGTTATAAAGTACAGAGTAGTATAATTTCGTTCTCTTTCTCGGATAATTCACAAGTGTATTTTCTCAATTAATCTTTCATTATGCCTATTTTTATCTGCTACAAGAGAATATCAATTGATACGATTTAATTACTTCATTGATTAGTGGTGTTTCATGTGATGGTTCAAATTAGTCACCTATTGAAGAGGTGACTAGGTTTTCATATAGGGATTTGTTTAACTTTTTTCCATACGACTTTTATTGTGTTTGATTGTTTGTTCTTTATGTTTCAAGGGGGTAAGATTACCCGTTAATGGATTATACAACTCGTTGTATATACAACCTTTCAATGTTTTCGAGCATTGTAACAAAGTTTTTGAGTTTAATTGCCGAGTTATAGTAGAAAGTTATTGAGTTCAGGGGAGTAATTAGTAAACTCAATAACTTTGTAGAATAACTCACTAACTTGTAATAAAATAGCTCGACAATTTTACTTCCTCCGTTCCATTTGATTGTTTACATTTGCTTTTTGAGCACTATTCATAAGTGAGGGGAATCTTTAATATAAAAGCTAATGTATATAATAAAATATAGTCATGTGAGATCTTGTTTAAATTGTCTTACCGAGTACATTATTAATATCAAATTTTTATAATTTTTCGTGATATGTAACTAAAGATATAAATAAAAGAAAATGTGCATTAATGTACGTGTATAAAGCAAACGTAAACAATCAAATGGAACAGATGAAGTATGTCATAGCTCAAGAACTTTAAGATGGTTGTAATACAACCATTTGTAGGATAGTATTTGTGTAATTAAGATTACCGCCTTAAAGGCTAGTGTTTCTTGTCTGGGTAAACAACTAGAAATCTATGAGGAATAGCAAAGTGCAAACAAAACTAACATTAAACAAACTACTATTCCAAAAGACATTTACGTCGATATTTACTAAAAGACGTATACATCTGAAGACACAAATTCTCACGAGATTGTCCATTTTAATAGGTGCTTAATCTTAGCATTCTTAGCGAGTCGACGAGTATGGATTATACAGCTAGTTGTATACAACATTTTAGCGAGTTGACGAGTCGTAATGGATTATAGACTTATAGAGCTGGTTGTATACAGCATGTAACCTTATATAAATGTTAGCATCCTACAATTTAGTTAAGTGTATATATAATTTGTTACATAGTTTGTAGGCTTTAATTTGGTTGTACACTTGTATTAATTTTCCAATACAACAATTTCATGGTATAAGAGCTATAATCGATCAGTCCTCGTATTTCGTCTCCCTCATCAAAATCGTTTCTTTTTTTCTCAATGGCATTACATGCTTAAATTTTGCCTAATGCCGTCGAACCCTACAACCCTTGCTATTATAGTTTCGCAAATGTCACCGAAGTAACTCCCTTGACATATCGGTTTTTGGTCTCGTCAAATTGAAGATCTACCCTACGGCTTTCCGGACGGCACTGATCATCCATGCCTGCTTGCTACCCTAGAAAATGATCGAGGCGAAGGCCACACTTCCATACTTCTAAATTGCTACGTCACTAGTGATCATATAATTCTAACTTTAAATTCTACATTTGCAACCTTTCTCATACACTATTTTTAATTCTTATTCATTGCTACGTCACTAGTGACCATATAATTTTGACCAAACCAAAATTAAACACAATTACGATAATCCAATACTTCTATAAATACACTCGTAAACACAATCAAAGCAAACAACATTTCAAAACACAAACAAAAAAAAAGATTATAAACAAAAAAAATGAGTGGGTCAGGTAAAGTAGTGTGCGTGACAGGCGGGTCGGGTTACATTGCTTCATGGATCATCAAGCTTCTCTTACAACGTGGTTACACTATTAAGGCCACCGTTCGTGACCCTAGTAACTCCTCTTTCCTTTTATATTTTACTTTTTAATCCTGGTTCTGCTACGGTTAGTTAACTACCTAGTACCTTGTAATGTGCCACTATTCAATTATAGAGAAATTCTTGGATACTTCGAAAAAACTGTATTCCTTATCCCTTAACGAACTTTGAACCATGTGAGTATGTGACTGAATTAAAAGATTAAAAAATGTTTATTAAAAGATTGAAAACTATTTCTATTCAATCTACCGTAACTGAATTAAAATTTACCATGCATTATGATTGTGAGCTCGAGTTAAGACCTCGAGTGGCACTGTGCTACGTCTATTAAAAGATAAAAAAAATGTCGTGCGTCAAAGAAAACAGTTGTAGGAACAAGAATTACCATATTTATTGTAAAATAAGAATTTGGCTATCTCATATAAACAGTTGTAGGAACAGGTGCAGGAGGTTGCTGATTTTACAATTCGCCTGAAATAAGAATTTGCATTACCTATATAAGTTGGATATTATTTCACAGGTATAAAAACACGGAGCTATCTTATTGTATAATGACAACAAAATACATTTGGCTATCTCATATAAACCGTTTTACATAAGTTTTATTACCTTATTGAAAAACAAAGGGATAATTTACTTTAATAATCCTTATAAAAGAACTTTTAACCGCCATCATTCTCCTTAATAGGGTATTAAAGTCCTTTATAAATAATTTTACAATATTTATTGTAAAATCGTTTTATAAGAGACATTCTCATCATCTAACATCATCCATCATCATAACCATCATTTATCATCTTCAAGTTAGGACCGACGAAAGTTTTATTCTCTTCGTCTCAATCATTTGTGTATATTTGTGAAAGTATTTTTGATCAAAGATAAATAAATGATAATGATGGGAAGGGAAGTATCAAGTAGAAAATAAGGAATATGGTATACTATTATCATAGTTTACCATATCATGATAAGATATATTATTTTCTTGAGTTTTCAGCTCATTTACTAGACATATTACTACGTGTGACATAAGTTAAGAAATAGAAAATGTTTTATGTATTAGTTCTTCGCAAATTCTTATTTCAGACGAACAAATTCCGTCTGAAAAATAAGACGGGATTATGCTGCCACTTTTTGGTAAAATGTAACTATAGCTTATGGCAACTTGTTTTCAATAGCGGTCACATCTAGCTGTAAAATGGTTATAAAATCCCGTCTTATTGCTTCAGACCAAAATGGTCCGTCAGAAACGAGACCAACTGGTAATTCTTAGCTGTTGAGGTTTTCCCATGTGTATGTTGGGACTTGGGCATTGTCTGACTTGCTTGTGGGCCAATTTCTTGCACCTATTACTATAAGCCCACACAAATTCTCATTTGTGACGGACCGACCCGTCGCAAGCTTGCGACGGGTTGCCCCGTCACAAGCAAGACTTATTGATAAGCCCACTACGAAAGACTCAACATTAGCCATTTTATTACTGCAGATGATCCAAAGAAAGTAGAGCATTTGAATTCTCTTGATGGAGCTAAAGAGAGACTTCAGTTGTTTCCTGCTAATCTTTTTGAGGAGGGTTCTTTTGATCAGGCTGTCGACGGATGCGAATGCGTTTTCCACACAGCTTCTCCCTTTGATCATTCTGCTCAACATCCACAGGTTTACCTACATTTAATTTCCTGTTTCTTTCGAAACTTTTTTATCAGGCTAAATTACTAATACGTGTCCCTTTTATCAGGCTGAATTACTTGATCCTGCTGTACAAGGAACACTTAATGTCCTCAATTCTTGTGCTAAAGTTCCAACGATTAAAAGAATCGTTCTAACATCTTCAATGGCAGCGGTTGCATATAATGGCAAACCTCGAACCCCTGAAGTCGTTGTTGATGAAAGTTGGTTTTCTAATCCCGATTTATGTAGGGAATCACAGGTACGTAGTGTGCTTGTACTAGATTTCCGTCTTTCATTAGAGTTATTTCTGTTAGTTTGAAAGAAGACATATAAACAGTTTTTTTAATAGGATTCAAATTTGATATGTCGAGAGTTAGTGAGACGCAATGACTCTATGAGCATCGACTAACATTTGCTATGCTGTGTGGGTGACTATAGATATGGTACGGCCTTTCTAAGACATTAGCAGAGGATGCCGCCTGGAAGTTTGTGAAAGAGAAGGGTATTGAAATGGTGACGATAAACCTAGCAATGGTCATCGGACCACTGTTACAGCAAACTCTCAACCGATGCGCTGGTGCTATAGGCAAATTGTTTGGTAAGTATCAATTAACTGCAATATCAAACTTTCCCCTTAGAGTTTCGATTTATGCATGACCGACTTCTATGCAGGGGCCGAAACGTATCCAAATTCAAGCATTTGTTGGGTACATGTAAAGGATGTGGCCATGGCCCATATTCTAGCATTTGAGGTTCCTTCAGCCAACGGAAGGTACTGTTTAGTCGAATCTGTGACCCACTACTCAGACGTCGTGAAGATGCTAAAAGAGCTGTACCCTAATGCCGCTCTTCCTGATAAGTAAGTTGTTTCATTTTTGACACTTTGGCTTATGTGACGATATTAACTGCGGCCGTACCAGAACAAACTAACCCACATGGCCACATATAGGTCGATGACCCGTTGTGGCGTTGTCCATTTACTGACTGTGACCCCTAAATTATGCGAAAATAACACACCTGAGCTTAGATTCTCAAACCCAAATTGACCCTACTCGTACAAGACTGTTCCAATAATTTATCGACCTCAAAACATTTTGCAGGTGTGCGGATGACAAGCCGATGGTGCCAACATATCAGGTCTCGAAAGAAAAACCAACTAGTCTGGGCATAGACTACATTCCACTGAAAGTATGCATCAAAGAGACTGTTGAAAGCCTCAAGGAGAACGGTTATGTGAGCTTCTGAGTTTCGACATAAGATAAATAGCTGCTGAATAAAAGGGGACTCATGAATAAGTTTTTCTCTGTTTTTAAGAGACTTCCCCGAATAATTGTCGTTTTTACCGACTTTGGTTTGGTTTTGTTCTTGGATTTGTACCAAATCATATAATTATCGATGAATGATATAAGGGTCATATGAGTTATAATTTGCAACTTCTTCGGTAATAATGAACAAAATCGCATACGAAATTGGTTGCCTAGGCTTGACTCGAACCAAAGAAGAGCAATATTGAATCGATTCTATATTTTACAATCCGTAATAATGAACAAAATCGCATACGAAAACAAATTGACTCGGGATGGAAACACTAAATAAATAAAAAGCGAAGATAACCAAAATAATCCGCAGTCAAATGAAAATGAAATATAAAAAAAAGTTTTCAATCAATTGTTCTAATTAAACATTCATAAAGAAGGCCAATAACATTGAGATGGCTAGAACCCAAAGCGGCACAGTAGTACCATAAGACGAACCATTTCCTTGTGGCGAAGGTGCAGGAGGTTGCGGCACTGTTACATTGACCGCGATTTTCATGCCATTCCAACAAGAACCTTTGGTGCAAATGAAATAATACGTCTTCGCCTCATTAAGTTGATATACGTCCCTACCACCGCCACGAGTTATGTTTTTCAACATAAAATCGTTGTTGCATTGCTCGTACCCTGTCTGGTTCACTTCTATTACGTCGTATTGGAGCTTGTTGAATCTAAAACCTGGTACATAATTGACATACTTCAAATCAATTTGTCATATACTGATATATGATTGTGATTAACACAATTCAATCAAATTCAGCACATATAGCCGATTAGACGACTACTCGTTAATTCATTGAAATCGAATTGAAATTGAGCACCTATTAATTTAGACGATCGCATGATAAACTCTTGTGAGAATTTACGTCTTTAAACATTAAAAAATTCACCATACACATATACCCCGACTACCCGTTAACTCACTGAAATTGAAATTAAGTACCAATTAAATCAGACAATCTCATAATAAAATCTCGAGAAAATTTACGTCTTCGTTTGGGTCGATTTTATTTATTTTGAAAATCTAATTTAACCATAAACTGAAACACGGCAAAACATTGAAACAATCAAATCGCAACAATTGACATTCTATCTTAGGTAAAATTAATTCGACAAATAATCAGAAAATGTCCGAGAAAAAAAATAAACAAATAATTGAAACGAAGAGAATAAATATATATTACAGTATTATTTACTTACCAATCCAATCACCAACAAAAAATGAATTATTAGACGTCCATTCATCGTACTTAACTCCGGGATTCCACCCATCCTTTCCTCCCACGTACACTATCCGTCCACTCACTCCGCTCATGAGTATCACCGCCATCATTATCGTGACCGCAACCACATCAATTGCTCTATTCATGTTTAAAACACCCTTTAAATCTTTAAAATATATTTTTTTGCTTGTGTAACGTTTATAGGTGCAATTCACTAGTGTAACAATAATGTAACGTTAGACTAACGTTATAATCTCGTGTATTTCTCTATTTAAACAAAGCAATAAAGTGGTTTGGAAAATGGAGCAACCTTTTTTTGTCAATTTCTTTTAAATGTGATATGATGTGTTAATGTGAGTAAAATTAGGCAATGGAATTTTGGGTTTATTACCTAATTATGCATGGGTGGTTTAGTAGATGGTGTATAATTATGAGGGTTGGAAATTATTATGTGAGTGCAATTATTTCTTGCACTAAATAGAAGTTTCATGTACATAGTATCTATCCAAAAATTATCAAGAGATAATTTCAAAATATTGTTTTTTCCAGTTGATTTTCCTTAAAGATGGTTATTTCCGTCATAAGGAAAACGGTCAAGTATTATTCCATATAAATAAACGCAAATTCTCATTGAAGACGACGCATATCCGTCTTTAATGAATACGGGTCGAAATTACTCTTACAAAGAGTCTAGTGGGAGGGCAGGTGGTGATCCATTTGGTTCCCCACTATCCGTTTTTAATGAGACTTACTGATAAATAAATAGATGAGATAAGATTTTTGTCAATCGCCACGCTCTTAATATTTTGTTTTCCTTATTTAATATATTATATATTTAACCCAATTTGTATTTAAGACAGATATAATACTTTTTTTTTTTTTGATGAAAGATCAATTTCATTAATAATTAGCCCTGCAACATTTACAATCGATTGACAAAAATAATTAGTCATACTCAGACCTCCCCTCAGACCCGTATAAACACAGCCTAATACTATGTCTTAAAATAAGAAATTGTGTTGCTCTTTTATGAACACTTTAAAAAATTGGGCTGCTCGAGTGCTCGGAGTTTGATTTTAAAGAGGCCTGAAAGTTGTTATAGTTGGACACTCGGACCACCTATTCACTAAGCAGAGTGGTCCATCCCAAATAAATTTGAATTTTGAACTACCCCATATTATATTGGATATGTAATCGAGTGGAGCTGATATTAAGTTCGGCTAACCTCGAGATCGGCTTCAGGGCTTCTATACCAATATACCATGAATTGGACTTGAGCTGAAGTCTGATTTCTTGATAATAAAGCTCGATCTTAGCTTATATAAATATATTTATGTGCCCTAGTATGAAGTTGAGATTTTCTGGAGCATTATTCGCGGGGTAGTAAATACTAAGATTAACCAGAGCTCCGTGGTATGGATATGCGTCTATGTATTAAAGTGTTACTCGTATTATCTACAGATATTTTTCACTTTCACAATCGGCATTCATTAGTTTTGATAATTAAATGAGTGTATCCATAGTAATAATACAAATTACTCTATACGATCGACTTTTGTATGACCAACCCAACATTAATCTTCTAATTCTTATATAAGACTGTTTCTTGATAAGCTTATTATTGTTAGACATTTCATATAATTAATATTTTTTTTAATCTAACATATTTGTTCTCATTTTATTTATTTTTTGCTTTTATTGTATGATATTACGTAATAATAAGCCCGCTAGCTATTTTATTCAAAACCATTAGTTTGTCAATGAACGCTTCATTTCCCAACTACACAAACAATAAAAACAGTCGTATATCGAGTTGTGTACTTGTGTAATGGTTCGTAATAATGAGCATGATTCGTTCTTTTTTTGTCTAAAGTGAGCCACAAACCTACAAGGGCAATTTTAATCCCGGTCGAATCTTGAACTAAAGTATTGAATACAACTCTTCATTGTTTTATCTGATTACTAATATCACTAATAACAATCACGATCTGTAAAGTAACAAAAATTGAGCCACATATAAGAAGTGAACTTCTTTAATTGGTGGGGGCACAAATGCACAATAGATAGGTAACTTAAAATTTCTCACAAGTTTTTTTATTTTATTTTCAGCAATATTTTAATCGAATGTGGGGGCAAACAGAATTAGTGGGGGCAAACAGTAACCTAACCAAAATGACCCAATCCGACACTCAAACTGAAGACCCGAAGATAACCCCTAACCCAGAATTGTCCCGAACCAAGAACTTGATAATAAATCGATAATATGGCGAAAATAACCCGACCACAGTTAAACTTATCCAGCGCGATTAACCCATTTATCAGAGGTAACCTCTCCTACCAAAAGTATTAAAATAAGATTTTTCTTTCTCCTCCTCAATAATCCCCGTTTTCCACACTTTTCCTACCATAAGTCTTATTGAAGACGATGTACATCCATCTTCAATGAAAACGGGTCGAATTTTTCTCACAAGAAGGCAAGTAGGAGGACAAGTGGAAAACCAAATGGATCATCACTTGCCCTCCCACTTACCTATTTGTGAGAGAGAATTTAACCCATCTTCATTTGAAAACGGATATACACCGTCTTCAATGAGAATTTGTAATTGTCGTAAGTACTCCTAAGTCCTACCCTACCCTACCTTACCTTTAATTTGCTATATAGAAGTACGTCACTAGTGATCATATAATTTCCACAATCAGCCACCATACCAAAATTGAAACAATTATACGAGAATCCAATACTTCTATAAATAGACCACACTTATAATTCACAATCAAACATTCATACCAAATCAATCAACACAAACAAAAAAACTAAATATTAAAAAAATGAGTGGGTCAGGTAAAGTAGTATGTGTGACAGGCGGGTCGGGTTATATTGCTTCATGGATCGTCAAACTTCTCCTTCAACGTGGTTATACCGTCAAAGCCACCGTCCGTGATCCTAGTAATTCCTCTCTCCTCCTTTTTTATTTCATTTTTTAATCATTATTTTCTATTTAATTTGAGATTTGGCCCCGTAATTATAAATGCTGGTTCCGCTACTTGTTAGTTACCTGTCGGTATTCCCTTTATAATATTCCGTTTGGTATACTCAATTTAGGTGTAGGAGTACGAGTACGTCATATTGAATAAATAATTGGGACGGAGAGAATTGTGAACATTGAAATTAGGTAGTTAATACGGAGTATATGTTTTACGCGATTTCGAGTAACTAGCAAAATGAAGCTGTTGATCTTCACTGAGCTTGGTTAAATTAGAAATGAGGAAAGTTTTTTTTGATTTGGTGAATTTGTGTCAATTATTTGTTTACTCGGAGTATTTTAATAAAAGGAAACAAATGATTTAGACGGAGTGAGTATATTATATTGAAATTCGCATAAGTTTATGATAGGTTTCGAGAAATTTGAGTGAAAATGACTTCCTCATTGGTCGAGGTAGAGAGTTAAAATTAACGTCCTCAACGATTAAATGTATTTTACCAAAGTGAGGGTGTCGCATTCTAGACTGATGCGATTCTTACCCGTTCTCCTTCCTACTTAAGATCGTATTTTTCAGTCATAGCTTTCGCAAATATCCGTCTTCCAGACAGCTTAGGCCAAAGTCCAAAGCCCACCTCGGGATTTTCTATAGTTTAGCGTTAGTTAGTTGACTTTTAACAACCCTTTCTCAGGAGGGCTGCTGGCCACGGGATAGTGATATTCCGTTGTTGACAGCTCACAGATACGAGACTGTGACTGTCCCTAAGTGAGTGCCGGGACTTAAATATTCCATAATGGGAATAATTGTACAACTGTACCCGGAAAGGAACAAGTAAAGAATGAGAATCAGTAAGCGTCGTTAACTGAATGGAAAGCGTAGTTAACTAATCTTGCATACCATTGCCTTTGGTATCTAATGATGAAAAGTCCTCGCCTTTGCTACACAGAGTGTTATTCATATTTCAAGTTTGTTAAAGAGTCGAGACTTGAGAGTTTCTTTTTAAATTCAAGAAACTTTGTTTCACTCTTATACAAGAGTTTGTATGTCTTCTTTAGCTTTTGGAATCCCCTTTTTTTAGTCCAGAAAACGAATATTAAATAATGAACATTGTGGTTATATGGGGGCTTATAATATGCGCTGCAGGAACTGCGAGCAGAAGTTTATGCAAACCATTGGTTGTTCGTGGATGTGAGTATTAATTTATAATGTCGTTAGCTCTTGAGAGAAGTGCACGCACTGATGATTTATTTGACTTCTTTGACTTAATCATAATATTCAACAATGCCGATCATTTTTCCCTGCTTGTTGTATGGCTGTCTGATGTTTTTTCAATTTTATGGGCTCATGTCGACACTATGTTTAAGCATCTCAAAATAGCCAATATGATAGGGAGTCTTCGAAGTAGATTGTCCTTGTGACTTGTTGAGAGCTGACTAGCTGAACTTTACTACATCCTTTCAAGCCACTGCGGAGTAATATTTATGAGAGTGTTCCAATTTTAAATTATGGTATATAGTGAGAATAACACAAACTGTTATTTGTAGTTGTGCTATTGTAGCAATAAAAAGTTATCACAAATTAGTTAGGGTTGAGCTTCTGATAGTATATTGGTTAGCAGAGGCAGATATATATTGAATTTCCACCGTTTCTTTGTGACTTTTCTCATTTGCAAGCCATGTTGACTACTTCGTATAGGATACATAGAGTATTACAGAGTAGTATTTAGCAGGCTCATAGTTATGTTAAACACGCTTCGCCAATTAGTTCAAGTCTTGGGCTTTTATTAGGGTTATTGGTTAAGAGGGGAAAGTATAAATAAAATATCGTATTTCCCTTTAGTTTTCAGCTCATTTACTAGACATATTACTATGTGTTTTATAGGTTAAGAAATTTTATTAAGAGTTTATCTTATTACTTTCTCCACTACCTACTGCAGATGATCCAAAGAAAGTAGAGCATTTGAGTTCTCTTGATGGAGCTAAAGAGAGACTTCAGTTGTTTCCTGCTAATCTTTTGGAGGAGGGTTCTTTTGATCAGGTGGTGGACGGATGCGAATGCGTTTTCCACACAGCATCTCCCTTTTTTCATGCTGTTCAAGATCCACAGGTTAATCTACATTTTTTTTCCTGTTTCTGTCGAAACATTTTTCCTGGAAGGCGAGGAGGAGAGGGGAGGTGTTACACTGTTACTATACTGATAGAGTTATATTACTCCTATTTCTAGACCTCTTCTTGTTGTTTTCTCTATGGTTAGCCTTTTCTCGTTGTTTTCTCTACGATGAATTTGTCTGTAACATCATTCTGTCTACTGAAGCTGGTAAAGAGTACAAATGAACACCAGTCATATTCACTTGTTTTTTCTTTTCCTCTTTATCATGGCTTTCCAATTCCCCTATATTGCAACTTCATCCCTCATTTAGTCATTGTGCCAATTACTTATATGTGATCTTGAACTATTTTTATTGGTATACACTTCTAAGGAAGACTAATGAGTAGGTTGTTCGACACTCATAAGTCATACCTAATTTGCATACAGATACAATTTTCAATAGATTCTGATCATCATGTACTCCGTAATTTGGACAACACACCTTTTTTTTTTGCTGTGGACCGCTTTAATGCTCAAAGTTTGTCTTTGTTAATAATTATTATCAAGTTACGCTTGACTCCTGTTGCTTTTACCCCTTTGACCGTGCATAATGTGTATATGTATTAATGTATGATATGTAGCATTAGGATATATGATGTCAAGCCCATGGTAATGAGCTATAACTGTTTTCTGGGTGGAAAAATGTTAAACTGATGTGCCCCATTACCTCCCCTTGTATCAGGCAGAACTAATTGATCCTGCTGTAAAGGGAACACTTAATGTCCTCAATTCTTGTGCGAAAGTTCCAACGATTAAAAGAGTCGTTCTAACATCTTCAATGGCAGCGGTTGCATACAATGGCAAACCTCGAACCCCTGAAGTAGTTGTTGATGAAAGTTGGTTTTCTAATCCCGATCTGTGTAGGGAATCACAGGTACGTAGTGCGCTTGTACTAGATATCCGTCTTTCATTGATGATGATGATTTGGAGAATCTAGAAGCATTTTGGTGCTATAATTAGAGTTATTTCTGATAGTTTGTTAATGCTTTCCCTCATTTATCTGACATTTGAAAGAAAACATATCAACAGTTTTCTTAATAGGATTCAATTCGTGTATCATCTTGCTTGCTTGGCTTTTTTTTTCCCCCTTTTTCTTTTGTGTTGGGTGAAGTGGTGAATTATGCAGTTCTATTGGCTTGGTTTTTGTTTTAATTTATGACTACAATAATGCATGTAGTGTTCCAGTGTTTACAGGTCCTAGTGCCCCTTGATAAATCTGTTCGGTAATGCATTAAGAGTTTCAGTAGTACACTTGTACATCTGAAAGTAGAATATTTGGTTTTAATTGACACTTGTCCGTCCCCTTTCCCCTGGTGGAAAGAACGAAATAGTTTTGAACTTCATATATTGCGAGGCAACCTTCACTCGCTGACGTTTTCAACAGTAATATCATTTTGGTTCATACAATAAAGGGTCACTAATTTCACCACAAGGCTTAGGTTTCATACACCCAGTTCTTAGTTCTTACCCACAGTGTCAGAGGTCCTAGTGCTCCATGTCCGGGACGGCGTTGTTTGGGCCTAAGCTGTTAAGGAGAATATCATGATCTTGTATAATGATCCCCGGTCATTTGTAGTAAGCATTGACACGTCCCATTAATGGAGCCTGATAGTCACTAAGAGTTGACTAAAATTTGATATATTTGTTCTAACATTGTCATAGAGCTCTATTTACGAGATTTAGTGAGACGCTATGACTCTATGAGCATTGACTAACAGTTGCTGTGCTGTGTGGGTGCCTATAGATGTGGTATGTCCTTTCTAAAACATTAGCGGAGGATGCCGCCTGGAAATTTGTGAAAGAGAAGGGTATTGAGATGGTGACGATAAACCCAGCAATGGTCATTGGACCATTGTTACAGCCAACTCTCAACACAAGTGCTGCCGCTGTGGGCAAATTGTTTGGTAAGTATCAAGTTAACTGCAATATCAGACTTTCTCCTTGGAGTTTCGATATATGCATGACCGACTTTAATGTATTTTTCTTCTTTCAATCTATGCAGGGGCCGAAACGTATTCAAATGCAAGCTTTGGTTGGGTACATGTAAAGGATGTGGCCATGGCCCATATTCTGGCATTTGAGGTTCCTTCAGCCAATGGAAGGTACTGTTTAGTCGAATCTGTGGCCCACTTTTCAGACATCGTGAAGATGCTAAAAGAGCTGTACCCTAATGCCACGCTTCCTGATAAGTAAGTTGTTTCTTTGGAATCTCCTTCATATCTTCATTGTCCAATTTTTGGCACTTAGGCTTACATGACAAAATTAACTGCGGCTATACCTGAATAAAACTCAAATACTCCTAGACCCGTTGTCCATGTACTGACTGTAACCCTAGATTATGCGATAATAACACACTGACACACCCAACCACGAAATAATCCAACGAACCTACTCGTACCAGACCCAAGTAACCTCTTTGTGAGGTCTATAAATGACTAATCGAGTCTCCAGAGGTGCTTTCCCATAATTTATTGACCCTCTAAACATTTTGCAGGTGTGCGGACGACAAGCCATTGGTGCCAACATATCAGGTCTCGAAAGAAAAAACAACTAGTCTTGGCATAGACTACATCCCACTGAAAGTATGCTTCAAGGAGACTGTTGAAAGCCTCAAGGAGAAAGGCTTTGTGAGCTTCTGAGTCTCGAGTCTCGACATAAAATAAGTAGCTGCTGATTAAAAGAGACTTCAAGAATAAGTTTTTCTTTGTTTTTAAGAGACTTCCCGAATGATATTGGTCGTTTTTACTGGCTTTGGTCTGGTTTTGTTCTTGGATTGTACCAAATCATATGGTTTATCCATTATTGGTAAATAATTATCGATCCATGATATAAGGGTCCTATGAGTTATCATTTGCAACTTCTTGTGTTTTGGTTTCTGTTGTGGGTGACCTTAGCTAACATGAGCTACTCGAATGATTGAAATTGCTGGTTGCCTAGGCTTGACTCGAACCCAAGAAGTGCAATATTGAACTGATTCAATATTATACAATCCTTAAAAATTAAATGAACAAATTAGAAATGACATCGAGACGAGTTATTTGTAACAAAACCCTACTAATACTGTGTAGCTTTGTTAAATGGTGTCTATTATAATTTGAGTTCATTCTAGAAGTTATTCGAAATACATTTGAAATACTACTAGCTTAGAATACTCCTGGAAGTCGGGAACCTCCACAGAACATAAGGTGGCCCCAATAACCCCCTTGATAATCAGCATCTCGGTACCACCCTCTCACATGCTCAATTGTACTGTTCATCATATTGCATGTGAGAGGGTGGTATTGAGACTCGCACATACAAATTACAAAGTGATCGACTATACTGAGCTATTGGCATGTATTACATGAGCCTAATTAAAGAGATTTAGCTAATTATGCTCTCTATGATAGTATTATCTCATCTCCGAGCGATAATCTACAATGGTTATGTAGTTTGATATACCTTCTCAATAGTCAAGTTACAGGTCTATTTCTTGCCTCAGATTTGGGAGTAGGAATTTGGAATGATTTCCGAGTGGCATCCTTGTGTCGAACCTCCACAAATCTACCGCAATGGGTGTTAATACACCCGATTCCTCCGACCTAATGAACAAAACAGTTTGCATAGATGGACGAGTTTTATTACTAGTGTCTTTTACTACTCCCTACCCCCTACGCATTATATACTTTTGTCTCATCTTTCGTATTTAACTCGTTATTTATTTAAGACAAATATGCCTTTATTAAACAAGAATATGTATAATTACAATAGTTCAACACATGGCCACACCGGAAAGATGACTAACACAGCTGAACATCCTTCATAGCTTTACACAACGCAGTTTCGTGTTAGGTTCAGGGGATGAACCCGTGTCTAGTGATGTAATGATGTCGGAAAAATTTATTACTGGGGTCTAAAGTGCCCACTGATAACAATATAGGGTGTTTTCGACTGCAACAGAGCCTGTTGCATTCTCTCCAGAGACTGTGGAAGTACATCTGATGAAGTCATTTGCTTTAACTTTACTTCATCCTGGTACTGCTTTATCCATTTTTCCCTCTTCCGTTTGCCGGGTCCTTTTCCATGAAACTTGTGACAAAGCAGACGGTACGCTTCTTTCTGTGTCAGCTGCAGAAGAAACCGAAAGCAACATTAGTTTCCCGGCACTAAACAAAACAGAGAAAAACCGGAAAAAGTCTTCTATTCTTCTGTGTCTACAAATAAAAACTAGTTCCGAAATTGACAGGAAATGAATACATACCAGTCTTCCAAATTCGTCTCTCCTCTCCAAATTTATCTCCTTCGGTTTCTCGTCATCATGTATACCAACCAAAGTGTTTCTGCCAGCTTCTTCTACTGTTTCTTTAAGCGTTCCTCGGTCTTTAAGAAGTTTAAGAACACCAGACAATCCTTTCCCTGCAGGAGCTTCATAAATAATATCATCTTGAACGATTTCTTCTTTATTTTCAGTCTTGTAGCGTTCATCGACTCCAGATTCTAAGACCTCTGTCCAGCCACCAGTCTCGTCTATTTTCTCCTTGGAAGCTTCTCGGGCTTCATCAGAACGAATACTCCAGACGAACTCCTCCATTTCAGTGAAGACGACTTTGTTATCTAAAGCGTTCCTAGAAGTCGAGTATTGTGCATCAACTGACTGAGTGCTGACAGCTGATGCTGCAGCGCATGCAATGGCCGCAAGCTCCTCTGGCCCTGTTTTAGTTTGTTTAATTAAAGCTAGTTTTCTAGCTCTTTCCAAGGACTTCTGTAGATCCTCATCATCTTCAGCAAAAACTTCGGTATCATCCTCACCTTCGAATTTTGCTTCTGTCTCAAGGACGTTCATGTCGAGTTTCTTCCTTTTCCTTAACGACTTCTTTTTCAGGGGTTTGTTGAACTGAAACATTTCTTCAGGAGTCGTATAATATTCTGACGATATTTGTACAGACGATTTCAAATGCTTTATGCAAAGCTCTTCAACTTTCTAATTCCAACCTGAAAGGTAAAAGGACACTCACATAAGCACGACAGGTTATCATAATATGTTTAACTTTGATTAAAATACTTCTCAATTAAGACGGAAAAGTATGTTATCATCATGGAGGAGGTAGTATAAATAAAGCTTCCATAAAATGTCATGTACGACTGTCGTATGGTACAACGATCGTAAAATTGACTATGATAAAAAGGGACCACTTCCTTCACATAAAATGGCGTGACCACTTTTTATCCGTCGAATTTAAATAAAGTGGCTCATGGAATATGAACGTGGAAATTTCAGTGGCGGAGCCAGAATTTGAATTTAGGGGGCGAAAAATTTTAGGGGGGTGAACGACAATTTTCATAAGGTACATTTAAAAAATTTCGAAATTTTTTGCTAAAAACTTAGAAAATTTCAACCGCCGGGGGGGCGAGTGCCCCTGCTACTCTACTAGCCCCCTAGCTCCACCACTGCGTGTAATGTCGAATTACAACTGCCAAAAAACATACTTTTTATCCGTCGCACCATACGTTACCCTAATCACCATATATACCCTTTAGAAAACAATAATTTTAACATAAAAAACAGCATAATTAAGTTAAACATTAACATGGCTTAAATTTTGTCGGAGTTTTTCCAACAGATTAATAACAACATAACTGATAATTAGTGAATAATTACAATCAAGAAATAACATCAAAGATAATAATTCAAAAGAAGGAATTAAAGTTAAAGTTGGGAACATACTCTGTTAGCTGAAGACTGTTTGAAAGAGAGAGGCAGAGAATATTGGGAAATAAATTGAAAGGTTTGCTTTATATATGGCGCAATAGACCGCCTTATTTATGTTTTTTTTAAGGAAATAATTCGATTTTGTTTTGACATGAATTATTTCGAAGTAAACTGGGATTTTCCTAAAACTAATGTTGATTAAAATTTTAAAATTGATTTAGAAATTATAGGTCGATTACGATTCATGTAATATAGATTTTGCTCTTATAAGTTCCTAGAATAATCGGCATGTCTTGTCAAGAAAAAAAGAAAGAAAAAAAACCAAGAACGCAAAGGTGACACTAAGAGTCGACCCTGCCCGGCTTAATTCGTTTTGTCATGTTAGCCTTCATAGGTTCCTCGTAATCTGTTTGATTTGTCTCAAACTAAGTAGGATTAGAGTTCAACTAGCCCAACCTAGATGTGATCGAATGCCGGCTTTGGCCATACACGATTGAGCTAACATAATTTTTTTGGGCCAAAAACAGGCGGGTTAACGTGTTTTGAATGTGTTCATTGGTTCGACCTTTATAAAATTTGAAAAAAAAAACATTGTTCAAGCCTGTTTTATTACCGGGATGGACTAACGAAGATATAATGGGCCATCTTGTCCAGTGTTCACGACTTGACCCTAATTCTAACCCATGACTATCTGACCCGTCAACCCTCGATTGGCCAAATCGCCAAAACTTGGACAGTGGACTAGGCGAGCTGTGCCGGCCGAGCTGGTGAAGTGATGTCCTTGGACCGGCTGATTGGGAAAAAAAGGTGGTGGGCCATCCGAGCTAGGCGGGTTGGGAAGTAGTGAGCATGACCCCGGAAAAGTTGGGGGAGCAGGTTGAACTGGAATAACGGGCCAACAAAGAAGGGAGCCAGTGTGGTGGTCCAGCCCAGCCCAGCCCGCACTTATATATAGGACTAGGACGCAAATCTAGTCCTCCAAACTAAACTAACCCAAACCTCGGCAACCCACCCTGTCTCTAGGGGTAAGGATCGGGGTAGTCTTAGCTACACACATACCAATACCCGAGCTAAACCCGACCCAATTGACCCCTCCAACAAGAACCATAGCATTATCCTTAAAAGTTAAACCCTTGAAAAACCCCATTAAAAATTTAAAACCACCCCAAAAATCCCACCGAATTGTAGTTGTTGTTACTACAAAAATGCAAACCCAAAGTCTCCGGCGTGCAATCCACGTGCTCACCGCAACCGTCCCTCGCCTCTCACGCAACCGCCCCTTAATTACCAAACTACCCCTCCTTGCAACCCTCACCACCCTCACCTCCACTACCCCTACAAATATCCCAAAATATCTCAATACAACCAACACCAACCCAAACCCTATTTACCAAAATACCCTTGAGACAAAATCACGTGACAATGATGATGAGGTTGAAGAAGGGGATTGTGGGTTGAGGGTAGTTTCGGAATTTGATACAAATAGTGTTAGGTTGACGGAAACTGATGCATTTGCTGCTATTGATTTAGCACTAGATTCTGTTGTTAAGATATTTACTGTTGCTAGTAGTCCTAATTATCTTCTTCCATGGCAGAATAAATCGCAACGCGAAACTATGGGTTCCGGTATTGCTTTTGTTTGCCTTTTTTATTCTTTGTTAGCGTGTTTTAATTAATGGTAAATAAATGATTGAGACGTAGGGAATAATATCTTATGTAGTATATGGTTGTAAAGATTATAGCTTTGATGGTTTTTGAGTGTGGTTGTGTTGGTGTTTGTTAGTGCCGGGGTTATGAATGTTAGCGTGTTTTAATTGAAGGTAAATAAATGATTGGGAATTGGAGCGGAGGGAGTAGTGTTTTTGTTTGTTTGGTTTATTGTGTTTTTTTATTGTTAGTATTTTAATGTAGATATTTTATTGTTATGGATGTAAAGATTGTAGCTTTGATGATTTTTGAGTGTGGTTGTGTTGGTGTTAGTTGGTGGCGGGATTAGGATTTGAAGTTACGAGAGCTGAAGCGTGGATTGGATGGTTTAGGAGGCGAGTTGCTTGTGTAATAGAGTAACTTCAGAAAAAAAAGTTTGACAAATTTTAACTAAAATGTAACTCCCTAAGTGCTAGTCAATTGTGTAATCTATTTTTATTATTCATGAGAAATATTTTAATCAAAGGTAACCTAATATTGCCGGAGTTATTTGTTGAAAAGATTATAGCTTTGATGATTTTTGAATGTGGTTACGAGAGCTAAAGTAATGATTGAAATATTTAGGAGGCGAGTTGGTGTTGTTATCAGTAGCCTTGGGAGAAGTTTGAAATTTTGACTAAAAATGTTACTCCATCCGCCCTAGTCAGTTGTAAAACTTTGGAAATGATTGAGATGAAGTGAGTAATATGTTTCATTGCTTGGGGCGACATCCTTGGCTAGTCCCTCCTCTGTCATGGGTGTTATTTCGATAAAGTTCTGTGCTTTGTGTAATCTCTGATTTCTATTCTAGTTAGGGTATGATTGCGAACATTTGGATCACCACAGAGGTGGGATTGGAACCTAGAAGGATTCGCCATAGTGTTTTTGATTGTACATTTGTACTTCTAGAGTAAGTTGTTACCTTTCATGAATGGTGTTGCTCGATGACTAATATTAGAATCTAATATGGATGATGATGATGTAGTCATTTCTCTGTTTCGATTTGGAGGATAGTAAAAAGTCCTTTTTTTGTGGTTGAACAAATGGCTTGACCAGGTGTTGGTTGACAACAATCAGAGCTAACATTGTTATTAGAAATGTAGAATTCAGTAGAAGTTGGGATCGTACTGTCAGTTGTATTGTCAGGAGATAGTGGAGTGGAGTCCTACCTTGTAGGTAGAATCGTAGAACTTAAAAGTTTACCAAGTTTTACTGGAAAAGAAGCCCTCTATAGAGTTACTGTATATTTCAATAGGTGATTCGTTTGCTAATTTAGCTTATTTGTGGATATAATTTGAATGTAGGATTTGTTATTTCTGGGAGAAGGATCATCACTAATGCCCATGTGGTGGCGGATCAGACATTTGTACTAGTGAGGAAACATGGGTCTCCTACCAAGTATAGAGCAGAAGTTCATGCTGTCGGACATGAATGTGATTTGGCAATATTAGTTGTTGAAAGTGAAGAATTTTGGCAGGGAATGCAGCACTTGGAGCTCGGAGACATTCCTTTTCTGCAAGAAGCTGTGGCTGTTGTTGGTTATCCTCAAGGTAAAGTAGTGTAACTTATTGTGAACCTGTTTTGAAAGTTGGATTTTCTCATTGATCTAAATCTACTTTGCATTCATAAGAAAATAAGTAAATGTAGTATTGATGGAGAGTGCATGAGGAAATGTCTCGTGTTTTAATAACAAATAGCTAAGAATGACAAATATGACCTCTCTGAACTTGCCATAGGCTCTGCCTCATGCTCTGGCTGGTGTAACTTTGAATTCGCTACCATCAAACCTCCACCACGTTACCCCCTACTCACTCCCTCCGCCCCGGTCATTTGTTTACCTTTTTCCATTTTTAGGTGTCTCATTCATTTGTTTACCTTTCTATATTAAGCATGCTTCTAATGGGTAATTTGATCATCCAATTGCATTATTATTCACTTGTCATCCAAAACCACTACCCACAAATGGCCCCCTCCTCTCTTCTTGGTCTTTGTACCAGAAACAAAGGTAACAAATGACTGGACGCAGGGAGTATATTATTTGAACACTTCAGGTTTTGGTTTGTGTGTCGCATGTCTGATACTCTGAGCACTGCACTTCAACACTATTTTAGGCCAAAAGCATGGAAGCCAAGTGTTTTCACAAAATAACCGTGCCCGACACTGATGCTGTGATGTGCACTTGTGCCCGCCACTAGTGAAAGAGTCTGAGTAACTTAGCTTGGAGATACTTTTATATTCCTGTAAGCACAAATTCTGCAGGTGATTTCAATGATCCTCGAGCTAGCTTTGTTATCTGATATTCTCTTATAACGAGAATCACACTGTATTTCTAGTTTCTACTGCTTGATGTGTGTTAGTTCAGAGCTTTTCGTTATACTTTGTTGGCAATTTATGGTTTTTGCTTATTTTGCAGGAGGGGATAATATATCTGTAACAAAAGGTGTTGTTTCCAGAGTGGAACCAACACAATATGTTCATGGTGCTTCTCAGTTACTCGCAATACAAATTGATGCGGCTATCAATCCAGGAAATAGTGGGGGGCCGGCAATCATGGGAGATAAAGTTGCTGGAGTAGCTTTCCAGAATCTTTCAGGTGCAGAGAATATTGGGTGAGTGTTCTTGATGTGAGAGATTCATGATTTATTTTTAAATATGTTACTTCAACTCCTCACTTTTCGGGTCGTACCCTTGTATGAAAAGACACAAGGATATGAGTTGGAATATTGGAATCCATACCCGACTCTTTCCAATTTGACACTTCACTTTGAAGAGCCATAGGGTGGGCTGGCCACATAACAAAAATAGCTGAATATACTTTGTATGAATCATTATGTGTAAGAATTAATGATTTTAAGCCTTATTTCACAAACATCTCTCTATTTAAAAAAAAACACTAGTTTTTTTATATAGTTATGTTTCAGAGTTGTGTTCCTGTACTACAAAGCCATTGCGTCTGAAAAATCAAGTCTTGTCTAGTCCTGTAGTCCACACTAGCATATGTGCCTCTTTGTATGGGACCTATACCCGAGTTCCAGGATTCACGAATATATAGATGCTAAGAGCCAGTCAGCCAACTAAGTGCCCACCGGCTCAGCTAGAGAAAGGGAAGCATAGACTTTTGCTCTTGTCAATGTTTCAATAACAACATTACCCGGGTGCCTCAATGGCTCCTGCAATTGGGTGGGGTGAGGGGAGGGGGGGGTCGGATGTATGCAGCCTTACCCTTGTGTTAGCAACACAAAGAGGTTGTTTTCGAATGACCCAAGATGAAAAGTGCATCGAGAAATGTATCGAAGGACCGCTACTTCACAAGAAAAAGAAGCGCAACCACTTTAGTGAGCCATTTTGATATACTCCATCATAACCCATAACCAAAGAGTAATGAGTCTTTGGCTCCATTGGAAATATGGAAATATATGCTCTTGTCAATGTTTAAACAATTAAAAAATTTGATTTAAAACCTCGTCAAAGTTGTTTTCTGCAACACCGTATTTTCTTGGTATCTTATTTGATTCTAAATTTCCTTTTACAGTTACATAATTCCTGTGCCAGTGATAAAGCACTTCATAGCTGGTGTAGATGAGCGTGGTAAGTATGTAGGCTTCTGCTCTTTGGGTCTGTCATGCCAAGCAATGGAAAATCCACAGATGCGTGAACACTTTGGTATGCATCCTGGAATGACTGGCGTACTCATCAGTAAAATTAACCCACTTTCCGAGGCTCACAAGATTCTGAACAAAGATGATGTTATCCTTGCATTCGACGGTGTTCCTATAGCTAATGATGGGACAGGTATTTTTTATGTTGCTTCATGGTGCAGCATTAAAAATTTCTGTATAATGCCAGACTTGGAGATTTCCGATGATTTTGATCCCTGTTGGTGTTTCGGGAAAATAGTTGTCCACTTGCGGTTTCTTTGAATTGCACATAGATTGTTTAATGGCTGTTTTTCATGCTCTTAAAATTTTTACATGCAGTCTCAAAGATAGCATTCTAGTTATCTTGGTTCTTTCTGATATTCTGAATTATTCACTGTACTGGCAGTTCCTTTCAGGAACAGAGAGCGAATAACTTTTGATCATCTGGTCTCCATGAAGAAACCAAATGAAAAGGCCGAGCTGAAGGTGTTAAGAAATGGGAAAGAGTTATGTGTTACGATAAATGTTAAACCGGTGAGTTACCATCATTACTCAAGTTTTCTTTTTATGATGATATATACTGCGTACTTGATGACAAAAGGCTTAATAGAATAAGTATGCACCCTTAAATGCAAGTACACATAATTGTATCACTGAATTGTTTTATGCTTATCTATTGCTTCAGTGAGTATGTTGTAAAAAATCTATAGAAGTAATTTACACGACATTGACTCCACCAATAGAAATCATTTCTCATTCCGCTGCTTCTTTTTTCGTTATTTTTGCTGTTGCTGTGTTGAATACTCTCTGTATTAGTTACACTTATCACTATTTTGAGTTTTGATTATCGTTTCTTTCTGGTTGCCTACACTACGGGACATAAACATTAGTAATTATCCTCATTTGACTTTAGCGACTAACTGATGTCAACGTTTGATCATTATTTTTTCCAAATAAAATTTGTCATGTTGATTTATAAAACAATAATTTTCATGTTATCATCATATCTAAAAAGTTGTTTTCCATTGTATATTGAGATAATACATCCGTCATAGGTGACATCGTTTGACCACCAAAGTCAAATGGAGACAATATAATGAGATGGTCCGTATATCGTACTCCAAAGGTTATTTGGTTGTGATAGTATTGTGTAGTTAATAGTTCTGTCTCACTATATTGCTCCTTTTATAGATTACTTATATTTCCATTAACACAACTTTTTTTTAATCGCAGCTGGAACCACTGGTTCCTGTCCAGCAATTTGATAAACTACCTAGTTACTACATATTTGCTGGTCTTGTCTTCATCCCGCTTTCCCAGCCATATCTCCATGAGTACGGGGAGGATTGGTATAATGCCTCACCTCGAAGATTATGTGAGCGTGCTTTAAGAGAGCAACCTAAAAAGGCCGGTGAACAGCTAGTCATACTATCTCAGGTACTTTTCTACTTCACTCTCTGAGTCTCTTTCTGACGACATTTTCCAGTATTTAACAATCTAAATGTCATAACTTGTCTAGTAGAGCTGAACTATAATACGAAGTACTATTTGCTGGGATTTTTTTGCGTAAATACTAGGTATCTTTTTGGTTGGTGCGAAGAAATACCTTGTACTAAATGATACCCCGTAATCCCGTATAATATTGTACCAACTACTGCTTTTTAAGCCAATTTGTTTGAGAAACACTAGAATCGATTCTCACCACTTTAAGTCACTTTTCCTATGAGTTTGTTGTAATTCTATCTGGGATCTTCTGTAAAGCTTTCCCTCAGTCAAAATCGAACACTCAAAATAATTTAAGGTTTCAGTTTCATCTGCAAAATTTACATATTTTATTGACGCTCGCTTTTCAGGTTCTGATGGATGACATTAACGCAGGATACGAGCGTCTAGCAGAATTACAGGTACGATGATGGTCATATTTTAGTCTTATGCATCTCTATGTTCTTCTGTCATTTGGTTAATCCATCGTTTTTAAATCTATCGGAGTTTTATGATGACAGGTGAGAAAAGTGAACGGAGTGGAGGTTAACAACCTCAAGAATTTGTGCCAGCTTGTAGAGGATTGTAATGAAAAAAACTTGAGGCTTGATCTTGATGATGATAGAGTTATTGTATTGGACTACCATAAAGCCAGGCTCGCAACTTCCCGGATTTTGAAGCGACACAGAATACCCTCTGCCATGTCCGGTGATCTTCTCGCGAGTGAAAGAGAGGAACAGAACACAGCTGCATGCCAGAACTGAGTTGTTCCTCTCTCAATTTTGCCTTGGGCTCTTGCGTTTAAGTCTAGCTTATTGCGAGACTATTTGTACTAGCCGTGGTAGCACTGGCGAGGGAATAGACTTGTTGGATGGCCTAACGGTTCATTTGAGAGGGATACGGCTATGTTTGCATTCAAATCAGGGCGTTTAGTGTTCCGTCATGTTGGGTTTGCAGTTACGGGTTTTGGGGTTCTATTAGGGTTCGTTTGCTCGGATGCAAGTCGTGATAAATTATTGAAATTGTCTATTTATCTATTTGTATCGGCCGTTGCTCCGTAGAAAGTGACACCATTTTGTATCCTATAGGCAACATGTATAAAAATGATTCTTATGTTTCAACTTTGATTTTCCAAGTATTCAATTGAATTACCACATCTTATTTTTTTTACTCAATTTCCATGTGAGGTGTTCAAAATGATCTTGTTTTTGCTTGTCTATGTCTGGTGCCTAGACCTGTCAAATGGGTTCGCCGGGCAGGTTACGAGTTTGATGTTTTTCTCCTTGGCGGTGTGCTTGGTATGATATTTATACCTAGCAAATAATTGAAACCGAGGAAGTATCTACGAAACCTTAAATTATACCAAGCAAAATCCGGGGGCATGTACTATGTAGTATCGGAAGTCTCCACCTGGTATGATTTTCATATTTTTGAGCTATCACTTTCTTGGTAAATTAATACTCTCTCCGTCTCCTTCCCAATCATTTACCTATCTTTCTTATTCAGTGTGAAAAATATTTTAATCAAATGTAAACAAATTATTGGGATCGAGTAAGAACAATAGTACTTCCTTCGTGTTTATATTGTCTCGGTTTAATCAGCTTTGGCTATTAAGCTATCCAAATGACCACATGACACATGCAAACATACAATGTTCGTCGTATTCACTATACTATATTTTTTAAAACTCATTACTATATATTTGAAGAAATATCGGGTAAAGTTGATTACGGAAGTCAAACGTAAACATTATAAATTGGATCGAAAAACTTTTTAATTTTCATCTATATGATTGAATGAAATCAAGATGACTAATGTCTATATGACTATATTTATGCTCACCTGAAACTTCCTTAATGCCATTATTCTTAAATACGTTCAATGTACGTTATTATAAATAACACAATTCGAAAATAAATTGCGAAATTATGTAAAATGTACGTTTATTATATTTTTTTTCGAACGTTATTTCTAATTTGACAATCTCATGACAATGACAAACCAAATTTAGAAGAAATTAAGTTAATTTTCAACTCATAATAATCATGACAAATTTGAGACTTAATTGCATAAAACCAAAGGATATAACATATGATCTACAAAAAAACACTAAAATTAGCATTACAACCATTTTAGAACATCATTAGATAGCAAAATCCCAAAATTAGGACATTTTGGAAGGTTAACCACAAATTGTGGGAGACTAATGAAGAAAAAATGGTAAGCAAACCATTTGTGCATCAAATGAGGCATGAGTATAAGAAGCTTGATGCTTATAAACAAGCTTTGAGCTAACAAGCCTTCAGCAGGCTCTCAATTATCTCTTAAGCAAAACTAACATTTTACGCGAAATCATTTAAATTGCATTCTAGTTTCCGAGGGACCTTTAAAATCCGTTTTCTTGTTAGCTCGGGTTATATTTATATAGACGTAAATATGAAGATTGGAAAGACAACGCTGAGCAAGACCTCCTCATTGTTGCCATGGCTATTCTCCATGATTTTTATGATGGTTCGGGCTGAGGATCCGTACTTGTTTTTCACATGGAATGTTAGTTATGGCACTCGGTCTCCTTTGGGTGTTCCACAACAAGTTATTCTCATTAACAATGAGTTTCCCGGTCCTAACTTGAACACCACTACCAATAACAACGTCGTGATCAATATTTTCAACAATCTTGACGAGCCAGTGCTCTTCACCTGGTATGAAATGTTATATTTTTTCGGGTTTTGGTATAACCAAAAGGCGACATTGATGTAAATGATTATGAACCTTGCCTTTTGCTCATATTAACCCGATTTCAGACGGTCTGAACTTAAAACAAGAAAATGTCACAATTTTATGATAAAAGTGATCATTTAATCAGAAAATGTTCACATTTTATCGTTAAATGGTCACATTTCAGGTGAATACATGACATGTAATTTTTATTTTTGTGCAGGAGTGGAATTCAACAGAGGAAGAACTCATGGCAAGACGGTACACCCGGAACAATGTGCCCTATTCAACCAGGGACAAACTACACATACCATTTCCAGGTAAAAGATCAGATTGGAAGCTACTACTATTTCCCCACCACAGGCTTCCAAAAAGCAGCAGGCGGGTTTGGTGGGCTCCGTATCAACAGCCGTCTCCTAATTCCAGTCCCCTTCGCTGATCCTGAAGACGACTACACTGTCTTGGTTGGAGACTGGTACGCAGACAGCCACACTGTTCTCAGGAAGCGCCTTGAAGGGGGGAAATCCTTGGCTAGGCCAGACGGTGTCCTGATGAACGGTAGGCAAGGTAAGGTTGGTGACGGTAATGAGAAGCCTCTCTTTACCATGAAGCCAGGTAAGACTTACAGGTACAGAGTTTGTAATGTCGGTATGAAGAACTCTATCAACTTCCGATTCCAAGGCCACACCATGACTTTGGTCGAGGTTGAGGGATCCCACACTGTCCAAAACATCTACGATTCTCTTGATATTCACCTTGGCCAATGTTACTCGGTTCTTGTCACTGCTGACCAAGAACCTAAGGACTACTACATGGTCGCTTCCTCCAGGTGACTCTTTTCTTCAAGTAGCGGCTTCTTTTCAAATTTTAAAAAAAAAAGCGAAAATTTGATGACTAAATATAACTAATTTAATGGGTTGGCATTAGGTTCACCAAGTACCACCTTCAAGCGACAGGAATTGTACGCTATGAAGGTGGAAATGGAGCTGCATCCACTGTCCTACCCGAGGCACCAGTCGGATGGGCATGGTCCTTGAACCAGTTCAGGTCACTGAGGTGGAACTTGACAGCTAGCGCAGCAAGGCCTAACCCACAAGGTTCATACCACTACGGTCAGATCAACATCACCCGCACCATCAAGTTGGTTAACACTGCTGCTGTTGTCGATGGAAAGCTCCGTTATGCAATCAACGGTGCCTCCCACACCGATGTTGACACCCCATTGAAGCTTGCAGAATTCTACGGTGTTGCTGACAAGCTGTTTAAGTATGATACTATTGGTGATGAGCCACCAGCTAACATCGACTCCTTGGATAAATTCACTACCGGGCCCAATGTCCTCAACGCCACCTTCAGGAACTACGTCGAGATTATCTTTGAGAATCACGAGAAGAGCATCCAAACCTGGCATTTGGATGGCTACTCTTTCTTCCCTGTCGCGTAAGTTATCTCATCGGTCTAGCCTCACTGTATACAAATTAATAACAACGACGACCTTACTATGTGTCGGTTGAAATGTTTTTACAGGATTGAAGTCGGGACCTGGACACCCGACAAGAGGAAGAACTACAATCTCCTGGACGCCGTGAGCAGATACACAATCCAAGTGTACCCGAAAGGATGGGCTGCAATCATGCTGACTTTCGACAATGCAGGAATGTGGCATTTGAGGAACGAATCCCCGGAAAGATCTTACCTAGGGCAGCAAATGTATGTCAGTGTTCTTTCCCCTGAAAGGTCACTCAGGGATGAATACAACCTCCCCGACTACTCGATGATCTGTGGCATTGTCAAGGACTTGCCCAAGCCATTACCTTACCATATGTAACATTCTTATATAGGTTATACACAATTTAGCATTTAATTCCTGCAAAAAAAGTTTTCATTGGGTTTTTTACATTTTATGATTGTTGTTTTTTATTCATTGGGAGATTATCATGTATTGTTTGGGTAGTAGGAGAGGGTGTGTCATCATTTGGCAACAATTTGAGTGAGGAAATCTGTTGTATCCAAGCCATGCTATTATTCTATTACAAAAAAAATAAAAACAAAAAATTCAGAAACATTTGTTTCCTATCCAGTTGATGTTTGTGAACTAATGCCTATTTTTTCAAGTTCTTTAGAGTTTTGTATGATGAAATACAATTTCATAAATAGGAGCAATTTGGGTTGAGATTGTACCTTATTGCATTAAAACTTGTCATTGACTCAATTGTATACATGATCTACCTAGTAAAACTAACCCGACTTAGCTTGTATCCTAATAGAAGACCCGAATTTGAACCGCAATCCGAAATGACGCGACCACATTCGATCAGACCGGGATGTTAATTGGTGCATGTTGACCATTATCAATAAATATCTTGATAAAAACATCCAAAAATGACCAAAATACATATATAACCACCCGGGCCCGAATTCTTAAAAACTGAAATAATTCGATCCGATTGACTTGTTTATCATGACTATATGAAGGCTACCACGTAGTTTTCTGAACTTAACCCGTACTCACTTAATTAAAAGGTTGCGGTGCATATCGCTTCATCTATAATCTATAGGGAAAAAAAAGCCTATTGAAATGGAATAGGGCTGGTCAACCATTTGGGGCGAGTGAGTGGCAAGCCGGGTTTGACTAGTTGTACCCTGAACCGGCACGAGGTAGGGTCGGGTTGGGTCGGGCCTCGTAGTGGTGGGCCGGGAACTGGTCCACAGGCGGGCCGGATGAGATTTGCTAGACTTGGCTTTGGCCCGAGCGGGTGAAAACCGAACAGTTGGTGGGCCGGGCCGGGTTGAGCCGCATGTTTGGCCAGCCCTGGAGGACTCACAAAAAGTCAAAAACATGCATATGAGCCTAGGAGTTGACTAATCTATTTTCCTAATCACTCCACAAAGGAGATCTCTAGCAACACATCCATCAATTAATCCAGTGATCTGCATATATATTAGGTAAACTCCCGCAAACTACAATTTTCCTTTAATAATTTTATTCTATTTCTCAATTTTCTTGTATTATCAAGTGTAATTATGCCCTAAATTAGTAACTTGATTGCAAATTGTTATGATTAATTAATTGCAATATGCTATTGTTGCCAATGTTCGGTTAGACAATTTCACAAACAACTGGTGTGCACCTATGTTAGTCCGACACTTCACTTACCTGCCGTGTCGCGTGTCATACACGGTCCGACACGACACTTCAATTTTAGACCACAAAATAGGAAAATTCACCCAAAATAGCCGTGTTCGACACGTGTCAGATAAGACACGGTGTCCGAGGTGCGCACTTCTTTTGTTCAATAAAACATGAATTACACTAGGGTATACTCGCTCCGTCTCAATCATTTGTTTACTTTTTATTAAAGTATATTCTCGCAAAGAATATAAAAGGTAAACAAATGAGCATTGACCCAATTTATAGCGGTAGCTGATTTTCGGACTATAATAAGGCGCAAATGCCAGTGATGAGATTCGAACCTGAGACTTAATATGTACTGTGTACAGTGTCTCACTACCTCCATTTTAATCGTTAGGCAGGGTTACTTGATAATGTATGCTGTATATTTTGTGACGAATCGGATACAGTTGTTATCAGTAGGACTAACGTGCATAACATCCACAGTGAATGATGTGCCTGCAATGAGGTTTTTCCTGTAAGACGCTTAGTTACAGATTTACGGATTTTTTGGATACAAATTCCGGTCGAATTCCGAGATGGGGAGGGGAGGGGATGGGATGGGACGGAAGGGGTAGGGGAATGAACCTATTGTGATTTTGTTCCAAATTTTTCTTTTGTTAGAAGAATTTTAATTTGCCTTGGAAGACGGAAAATGGATTCCTAAATATACCGTTCCTTCAATTTCCCTCCACCCTACTTCTTAACGAACGATGAAGTTCAAGGGATTAGTCTTTTCTTATAGTTGTAAACTGGGTTCCTGTCGTTATCGTTAGAAATACTTGTTTACTGGTTCTGATTTATTTACAATGAATGTTGGTGTTCCGTTGTTTTCTTAGATCAACAAACATGATAAGACTGTACGGAGCTGTTGATTAACCTGATTATAGAAACATCGTACCACAGAGACACAGATTGGTTTTGTTATCTCGATTGATGATGAAAAGCAAGCCAAGTTAGCTGCATTATATTGCTTCAGACTGGTTTATGTGAAAATTTGGATGTTGAATCTCGAAAGAAAATTAATGTTGTTTTTCTTCCACTTATAGTTAATTTTCTGCGTGTGTTGCATTCTAGCGTGATAATAGTGTCACGTTCTCTGAATCATTTACTCGGATGGATATTGAAATGGAAGAAGAAAGAGAGAGCAAAAGATGCCGTCTTGGATACTCGCAAGAGTGGAGCTTATGGCAGCTGGTCGATTCCATTTTGCCAACGGGTGGTTTTGCACATTCATTTGGGCTCGAAGCTGCAATGCAAGCTCGTATAGTAAACTCCCCGGAAGATCTCCAAATATTTGTGACACACGTGTTGGAAAATACCGGGAGCCTACTTCTTCCATTTGTATGTGCTATGACTACATCCCATGACATAGAAACCTGGCATAGGCTCGACAAATTGTTGAATGCAATGCTGAGCAATGAAGTTGCTCGTAAAGCTTCGACTACCCAAGGATCAGCACTTCTAAGAATTGCTTCAGCCATGTTTACAGAATTGCCCTCATTGAAAGCGATGAGACAAGAATCACTGCGAACTCGGGGTATCTATTTCCACCATGCTCCCATCTTTGGGCTTGTATGCGGTCTTCTAGGCCTTGATCCTGGTATCTCTCAGCGAGCTTACCTGTTTATCACATTGAGAGATGTTATTTCTGCTGCCACGCGATTGAATTTGATCGGCCCCCAAGCTGGAGCCATTTTACAACACCGAGTGGCTTCCGTAGCAGAAGAAATTCTTAACAAGTGGAAGGATCGTGATGTCGAGGATGCGTGTCAAACTGCGCCTTTAATTGATGCTGTGCAGGCTTGCCATGGCTACTTGTTTTCGAGAATGTTCTGCTCTTAAAATCCTAGGTTCATATGTACTTATGTTGGTGCTAAAACACCAACTGTTTTCAGATGACTCGTAAAGAAAATTGCACAAGATTTGTATAGATGGACCGCTACTTCATTATCAGAGAAGCGCCAACGATTGGTGAAAGGGCTTGTAACTTGTAAGAAGCCGTAAACTGTAATGTTGTGGTGGTAGGATGAGGATTTCGATGGTTTGAAGAGAGAAATCTCAGATGGTGTAGAAAGTTTTTTATTGTTTTACTTAAAGAGAAAAGTAAAAAAATTAATTTGATGCTTTAATAAATACTTCGAAACACCTATACGGAAATACGGCTATACCCTATGTTAGAAGTTCCAATTTTGCCCGTCTTCTACATAAATAAGAGAAAGTCTCGTGTAAAACCATTTTAAGTGTACAACCGAGACATCAAAGTTAGCCTTGGTAGCCACTCAAGGCATATTGAAGCACTTAATTAGTGGTTTTACATTAATACTTGTGTGAAACCGCGGAAGAGAAGATAACATAATCATTCTTACATTAATTTGGGTACGTGCATATCATGCTTGACAGGGGTGTCTAAGGCTCCGGGCAATCACGGGCAGCGGCACCGGGCCTCCAGTTTTGGCCACCGAATTTACAAGCTCTATAGATAAAGTTCAATACAAATGTTAACGTATTATACACTTGTACATTCATATTTGGAGCCTAATTTATTTATGCAGCACCGGGCCTCACTTTACTTTAAGACGCCCCTGATGCTTGAGTTTGTGTCCCTTAAAGAGTCTAGACCTAGCAAACGAACCAATGGGGTTGGGTTCGAGCAAGTTTAGCTAGGTCGTATCGGGTTGGGCCTGTTCGAATCTCTCATTGATTTCGAGTTTATTCGGGTTGGGTCAGGTCGGGTTAATTGGGTTCGGGCCAATTCGGGTCTCTTATTGATTTTGAGTTTATTCGGGTCGGGTGATTTCAGGTTTGTTGGTCGGGCCTGTTTCGGGTCAACCGGATCGGGTTATTTAGGTGCGTGTCAATAAATAAGGGATCGGAAGAAGCCATTTCAAGTCTTTTCGGTTCAATTAGTGTTATGTTTTGTCGGATCATTTTCGGGTTGGGTGGTTCGGATCACGTCATTTTCGGGTCAAGAAAGCTCGAGTCAAATCGGGTTTCGGGTCACATTCGGGTGTTAAATTTCGGGTCACTTTCAAGTCTCGGGTCAGCCTTTTCGGACTGAGTTGCTTTTGCATGGTCTACTTAAGACGAGCTATTTTGGTATAAAATGAAAACAAGAGTTTTGTGAGCATTTTACAGCAAAATGTAACTAATTTGCTTTTTCACGTTTGTCAACGCTGTTTTGTGTCATAAATATAGTTCGCTATCTATTTGCAAAAATTATACGAGTTATATATTTTTAATGTATTCCTAAAGACGAATCAAACAAGATCACACATGAATATATTTTCACTTATCTATGTATTAGCCGGAAATCGAAAGATTTTTCTTATTTGTGGATATTGTTTAAAAAAGAAATATGTAGTGTGGAGTTGAATAGAGGGAGTATTAGTTAGTAATATTGACTAAACTGTAATTATATTTGACCTTAAAATAGTCACAACCCACAACTCCCATCTTTATTTGAGACTATCCGTCTAAAACAACACAAATTCGATCTCATTGAAGACGGGCACTATCCACATGGGAAAAACGGACAGTGTCTCTCTCACAATATGCAAGTGGTAATGACAAGTTGATGGCAAATAGATCCCCCAACTTGCCCTCTCATTTGCATATTATGATAGGGTACTATCCGTCTTAAGTTTGTAACGAATAGTGCCCGTCTCTAACAAGACATGATGCTGAAACAAGAAGTGATCATGCGTAAGTAATAGCCTAATAGGTAGGGACGGCAATGGATAGAATCTGGATAGGATCCTATAAGATCCAGATCCAGATCCGTATTGTATATGTTGGATCCAGATCCGCCCCATATCCGCAGGGTCCAAAATTTTCAGATCCATATCCAGATCGGTGGATCAGGGTAGGATCTGGGTCCCCAAATGGATCTGATCGTTTTTAAAATATTTTATTAAATTATTCATCTTTTAAATGTAATTTTTCTATTAAAATTACATAAAATGTATTAGAATGTTTAATAAGATTATAAGTATACATTATATCGACATTTAACATAATAAAGTAACTAATTACCGCGTAAGTTATTATTTGGATGAGTAAGAGGTTAATTTACAAATATTTAAATTGTATTATAAATTAAGAATGACCTATGAAATAAAGTAAAATGACATATGAGAGTTGATTAAATTAGAAAATATCAGCATTAT
>JAIUZE010000429.1:0-18105 GCA_022085475.1 Heliosperma pusillum
ATAATCTGGAATAACAATAACAACCGTGAATTGAAGCAACGGAACTAATGAAGGTGATACGATTCCTTAAAGAAACAACTGCCGAGTTTTACCTCACCAAATGCAAGTATAAGTGTGACTGATATCAGTATGGATATCCATGCTGGAAGCAGTGAATCAAGGAAAATTGGCAAAGCCTAAAAGAAGAAACCAAGATATATGAATGATATAAAAATCACGGAATACGATTATCAGAACCTACTCCATATTGTGATCCGTAAACGTACCTCCATTGCCATGGCATTGTATATGAGAAGGGTGCAGAGCAGCAGATGCTGGTTTTTGACAAGAGGCAAAATCTTCTCTACAGTTCAGAAGTGGCAACAGAGAAATCATAATAAGAATTGTAAAGTTAGAAGTATCGATATACTCCATAAGAAAACAAAAGCGAATGGAATATGAAGAGTCAATTGAACCTGCATTACGCCTGTCCTTAGGCTGACCGGACTTTACAAGAACCTCAAGGTCGACAAGACTAAGAGACATGAGTCCTAAGGTAAGACCTGACATAAGACCAGCAAAACAAACAAGAGCGACACATGTAACCAAATAAATCCAAAACATTGTCTCGCAACATGGTACATCATTTGCGGCCATCCTTTTATCTTCGACAGAAGCCAAGGGAAATAGAGAGGTGAAGAAGGATGTAAAAGAAAGTATATGGAGCTAGAATGAGAAAGTTGCAAGCTTATAAAGAATTCTTGTATGTTAAAGTAGGTAATCAGACAAATCAGCAGGAACAACAGCCAAATTCCAAAACTCAACTGCCAAAAGTGAAATTACTACTACTTGTGTTAGCTTTAACTAACAGGTGTTGTCATTGTTGCGGAACTGAAGCATTAACTAAAGAAGCTCCCTGATAGGATCGAAATGCAGAATTACAGACGATACCAACAGAAGGACTAACTGACTTGCCGGAAGTAACCGTCACTTTCTATGCACAACGACAACTAACTGCATAACTATGGTGAAATCTTAACACTTCCACAAAAATTCTCGTTCCATTCCTCGTAATAGGCTCACTAGCTAGATAGGCCGGTTGTGTTTATTTTTCGTCGCTCGGTTTTCCACTTGGTGAGTTTGTGAGATATTGGGGGTGTCAGGTTTGAACCCGTGACCTTCGGTCACACTGGCTCTGATACCATGATAAATGAACCATTTCGACCAAAACCTTAAGGTGATGGTTGAGACTCATATATTATAGTTATATTCTATTAAACACAAGGGTAAGGGTGACACTGCATATATCTAACTTCCCATATCCCTTAATACCCGCATTTAGCGGGAGTCTTTAAGGCAGTGGGGTGATGTTGTTGATGTCGTCCTTCCACGTAAAATCGAACTAACACAATATATTCAGATAATTCATCACGATTCATTCATCAAGCATATGCCTATTTGGTATGAAGTACACCACACTAAACACTACCGAGTACTAAAAAAGGAATAACATTATGTCACCCAAAGAAAGACAAGAAGAGCCATACAAGAAAAGACTACGTAGCATGCTAACTATGCTACATACCTTGACTATCTAGTAGTAGTAATTAATCCACAATGTTTTTTTTATGACGAGGGTACATGAGCCGCAACCTTTGAGGCACACTAGGTAAACCCTCGGATATACGCAATAGCCTGCAAATCACGTATACCAGATAAGCCACCCGAGAATGACAGACTCAATGTCTATTAGCCTACACCCAAATTTTAATAACTAAACCACACCCTTGTGGATAATTAATCCACAATATTAGGTGAATTAATAATTTTATTTTTTTATATTCGAAGGTAACATCATGGATGTTGCAGGTTTTTATTACTTAATTACTCTATGACGATGCAACCATACTTAATATGTTGTATATTAGTAGATTAAATTCTACCCTTACATCATTTTCAACTAACCAAGCCGCCCAAATTGTACCATACCGTAACAGCTCAGTTACACAGTAGTCACTTGAATGCTATAAGCTAGAAGGTCAATTGATCATTCTACACAATGAAAGGCTGGTTTAGTGAACAATATTATACGCCCTTCGTCTCGGTCATTTATTTACCTTTATTTTTTGCACACGAACGAGGTGAGGATAGGAGACCACTTATGGGTAGTGTCATTGAATACCAAGTGGACAATAGTCTTGTTGGGATCACAGAAAACTATACTGGTATAGAAAGGTAAGCAAATGAATAAGATACCCATAAATGAAAACGGTAAATAATTAACCGGGACGACATAGGAAGTACAACTATAACAACATTATCACCCTATACAATGCCTCAAGGATTTCCGGAAATGGTGATGTTAAAGGATGTCGAATTTACTTAGCTTGATGAGGTATCGATCAGTGCAAATTCTCATTTAAGACAACACTATCCATCTTAAGAATACATGTCACGCATCTTAAGAAGACTTGTGCTGTTGTATTACTCCATTTAAAAGAAGTGTAGTATCTCTTATACTTAGGGCTCTCTTATACCCAGGGCCGGCCTTGACCCCTGTTTGGCGGGTCAAAGGATAAGAGCTCAAGTCTGAAACGGGTCCATCGGGGACGGAGCTCCGCTATATAGGCTATAACCTAATGCCTTTTGTCAAATAGAATTACCCGTAAAGTTAAGAATCCGTGAAGTAGTTTAGTGGTTACGCATTTGACTAAGGTATCGTTTGGTTTATCCAATAATCTAATTGACACCAGAAAATCCAAATTATGGAATTATTTTCCTACCTGTAAAATCACATGAATTCGAAAAAGTTGTTTGGTTGCTTATACAGGGGTTGAATTCCACAGGAATTGACAACTACCTAGGAGGACTAGCTAGTTCAATTCCTCCATTATTTAGGCATTCAAAACTTCTGGGAATATCAAATGCCTATATTTTGCCAAGAAATTGGCAACCAAACACCTTCTTCTTTTTACAATTCATGAGATTTTAAATTTCCCATTAATTGAATGGACAACCAAACGAGCCCTAAATAATAAGAGGTCGTGTCACGTGTGTCCTATTATTAATGGTTGCTTTTCATCAATTCTATTTCTTTTTTTGAATCCACTCCAATGCTTTTATTTACCTGATGACACATGAATTATTTGAACATAGATTTTTAAAGGTGCTTCATTTTACAATTTTACCTAGAGTTTTAATATGTTCAAAACCAACCCTGCTTATACAATAGTTATACTCATACAAGTGAAGTAGTGATACTACCGTATTTTATTTCACATGTAAAATAGGACACCATATTATGATTTTTTTTTCTAGTAAGTGGAGCCCACTATCGAAATGGGGTTACGATGAAACTATTTTACCAAAAATGAGTCCACGTTTGTTCCGAAGTTAGGTTTGTATTGAAGTCTCACCCTCTCAACGACTAGTATGGTTGGTCAAACGGGCAATGATGGGCAGGGCGGGTGTGGGGTAGGCTTGGATTATGGGATCCGGAACCGGCACGGGTGAGGCGACGGTTCGGGCAGGGCCGGGCAATATGTGACCCGAGAGGCGGGCTTTGGGCGTGCCTAGAACGGGTCGAGAGCAGGTCCATGTTTAATAGTACGGACACAGAACTGGTCCATGAGAGAGGCAGGTCGGGCTGAGACAAAAGTGACCCGTAGGGAGGGGGGGCGACCCGACCCGAATGTTTGACCAGCCCTAGTGACTAATACCCTTTCTAGGGTAAGAAAAAGGTAACGTTAGGAAAATAGATAAGTCCCTCAACGACTTGAACTAAAGTCGCTTAGCCACTCCGTGACCTAATACAAAAGCGTTAAAAAAAAATAAGCATGCAATTAAGCCATCCCGTATCTCGTAAAGTTTTAAGAGTTAATTTTGTACAACTTTCATACCAAGAGTCTAAGGAACCAACTCATGAACCTTGCAAACATTGCGGTTCTGACCTCTAAGCAATAGCAAATTTTTCAGTGTATGCAAACAGAAACACATTAGATTCACAAGGCAGGTCCCATATCCTGTTTTACGATCAAGGGTCGGGCTGTCGGAGCTTCTCATACGAATTGCTGGCTGACTGCTTTAATGGAGAACTCTGTGTAGGAGTTACAGGATATGTTATAGGAGAGGCCAGCCTGGATCTCATGGGAGAGCTTAGTAATGTAGGTCTTATCAGCGGTGAAGGAACATGAGGTTGAATGGGCGACCTTAGAGTAGGAGTGTTATGATACGAGGAATGAGGCGAAGCTACCGGGGGGGTCCTCATACTTGGATAAGGAACACGTGTCGGTGTCGCTCTAGAAGATCTTGGAGATGCTCTTAGAGCAGATAGCATATTGATTCTGATCCTGAGATAAAGAGACAGCCAGGAGTTTTAATATTGTCTCACTCTTTGTTGGAGGTTCTATTTAGGGCATACTTTATGTTTTATTTTAGGCCAAAAACACAAAATTTATATTCAACCCTCGGAATGCAGTTGTGTTAGGTACTGTACTCATAGAGTCATAGCCAAGACCAACCTATGTAAACATCAAGGCTAAACATAATTCAAAAAATTAGGAGAGACAAATGAACAATGCACTAGAGTATGGCTGGTCATACGTAAGGGCCGACCCAGCCAGTCCGGACCTGACCCGCCCATCGGGTGATTTGTAGCTGACCCGGCCATGGCCCTGCCCAACCTGCGAACAACACGGGCCGGTTTGAGGTTGAGTAAATCAAACTCGGCCTGCCCTGGACCTGAACCCGGACCCACCTTAAAACTGCCCCTGAACTAGCCTCAACCCGCCCCTCAACCCTACCTCGGAATCTCGGACCGGTTTCAGGTCTACCTCCACCTGGCCCGGCCCGTGATGACCTGCCCCAAGCCTGGGCCGGTTCTGGGTCCGCTTGGCCAAGCCGGCCCGCTCTCGGGTTAGCTCGGCCTGAATGTTTGACCAACCCTAAAGTACCTAAAAAAAAAAGCAGAATAGAGGGTGTTTTCTAAAAAGTCGAATTTTTTTCAGTGCTTTGAGAGGGGCGTTGTCCCCTGCTAGCCATGTCACTCAACCCTTAATAGTCATGGTATAGCTCAGAGTTCAAATTCTTATATAAGAGAATGTATTTCTTACTTGTTGTGAACGTCGACATACTCATCAGTCTCGTCATAAATCTCTTCCTGTAATTCAGCAGAATGGACAAAAGACAGACTTATAGTAAGGTATAGAAGTTGTACTGTATGCCATACACAAACTGATAAGAAATGCTAAACAAAACTGAAAATTATGTACACACAAACAAATATACTGAAATGTATGATGCTTTGTTAGGCAGTGAGCTTTCTAGTTATGCCAAAGATCTGTACAAGTTCTTGTCGAGACGGCCTCAAAGTGAAAATTAAAAGGGCTTGTATTTCAGACGGTTTCAAAAAAAGAATAGCTGAAAGCTCAGAAGCTGGGTCAAACACGAACACAAAAAGAAAAGAAGGATGCTCGTTTTCAGATTACCTGCAGCAATTCCTCCATAACATCCTCCATTGTAATAATGCCAATAACTTCTTCATTAGAATCTGGAAAAGTTACCAATTCAGGTCCCTGCAGAATATCAATATCGCCATAGTGTAGAATCATACTTTTCCCTAGCTCCATTGCATCAATCATTGGAAGACTATAAGCTGAATTTGCAGCTGAATGAACAACTGAAGCATTGTTTGATGTCTTCTTTATATCCTTTTTGAGATAAAAATGATTTGTACCTGCGAATTTGTAAGTATCATGTTAGAGTCGGTTGTAGAAATACGAGGAAATCATAGGTTTACTTCACCAAACCGGACAATACATAACCTTTTGTATCTGACAAAGTCTTGATCTCTAGTTCACTCTTCACGACTATACCCATATGGAAGTGGCCCTTTTGAAACTGATTGAGTATATCATAGAGTGGAAATTTATCATAGAATCTGCATTAGTTACAGCATGTGTTAAAACAGCTTGTTCGGATCATTATCGTAATACATTACAGTTGAAATGAGTTTCATAGAAGTGAGAATCTCAAACCTGAAGATCTTTCTGATGGTGAGATTTCTGATTGGAGTTTCATCTTCGGGACGACATGCAATCAAATTCTTCACCTAAATTCAAAATTGTACATGCAAATTCTGCTAAACGGAATGACTAATAATAAATGCATTCAAGACTATTATGATACTACACTGCGTACACACCGTAATGAAAAAAGAGCAAAATACTGTATCCGTACCAAAATAAGGCCTATGATATTTGATGGGTTGCCAGAGTAGATAGGCACCCGACTATGTCCGTTCCTCATAATCAGCTCCATTGTGTTCCTAAGAACAAAAAGCATCATCAAAGATATAATGGAACAAAAAAAAATCTAGGGAGGACAAAGTTAAACATATGAAAGCATACTTGTCGAGTTTTGCGTTTATGTCCAGGGAGAATACTTCAGACAAAGGAGTCATTACATCTTTGGCTGTTTTTTCGGATAAATCTAAAGCTCCTCCAATGATAGTAGTTTCATCATGGGTCAGCTCTCCACCTTTGCCTGCCTGATTTTACAAAAATATTTTCATGGTGAAAGTTCAGTAATTAAACATTTTCGAATTCTATAACTGAAAGATCCTGCTGGTTGGATCATTAAGTCACTCTGGAGTTTCAAGTTAAGAAGCGGTTATAGATCATTAACCTCATTGCCATGTAGTCCTACAAACGTTTTCAGCTCCGAGCGTCTTAGCAGAGCAGAATGTCCTTTTCCAAGCAGCAAGTCCAAAAGCTGTCATGGTAACACAGAGAAATATGTAGTTCAATCTTTCACCTTCACAACTTCATATGTTCAAATGTTGCAGTAATGAAAACTAAATACCAAGACATCATGCTGCAGGAGTACGATGTCCAAAGACTATACACAATGGGCCCTTTCGGTCGCAATCTTATTTTTTCAAAAGGGTAAGGAAGACCAAGGCACGAGGGTCGTGGCAACAAGACGCTAGGTAAAAGGGCGCGCCTTGTGTGTTTACAAGGCGCACTTCTGTACAACAATACCCTTTTTTGGAGTTTGGATGACCAACATGTACAGAAGTAATAGGTAATGGTAATGGAGTAAAGAGAAGGGAAAGGCTTGAATTAAAAGGGAACTACGGTAATTTCACATACTGCAACTCCCTAGCGGTCGATGTGTACATAAGGCACCCCAAGGTGTTTGGTTCGTGCCTCACTGACCGTTACCCTCTATTGCACTTTTTCTAAACTAAGGTCACAAATATTTTTGATATCTAAAACCTAAGAAGTTGCTGATGGCATGCTTTTCCGGTTTATTTCTATTCCGCCTCATATACATATAAAAGGTAAACAAAACATTTCAAGTTAGAAAGAAATTAGCCTTCAGGATCGTAATCACCTAGGACTAGACATAATGCAGCCTTTTATTCCCTATATCATAGCCTGCTTTCTGGTATCTCTTAAGAAGCTGCGGATGGATTATCTTATAACTAATACTTCTTATAATTACCTTGCTGATTGGATAAGCGAGAGGCAGTATAATGATGACAAGAAGACGGACTAAGACGGCTAGTTTTGCTCCCACACTCAATCCATACTGAGAGCACACAGCTTGAGGGATAATCTGCAACAGAGTTACTGTGTCGTTAAACCTTATGAATACCATCATGGTTAACATCCAAGAACTGAAGCCATGGAATAACAAAACAAGAGATTAACATCAATAAGAAAAAACTGCTAGTAGTGCACTCCGACTTACCTCGCCAAAAGCAAGTATAAGCGTCACTGATATCAATATGGATATCCATGCTGGAAGAATTGAATCAAGGAAAATTGGCAAAGCCTAAAAGAAGAAACCGTCATTAATGATAAAACGAAGGAAAATGATTATCAAAACCTCGATATTTTGATTTTTGAACGTACCTCCATTGCCATGGCATTATATATGAGAAGGGGGCAGAGAAGTAGATGCTGGTTTTTGACAAGGGGCAAAATCTTCTCTATAGTTAAGAAGTACCGGAGAAATGAGTAAAATATAATCTTGAGGTGAAATAAGATTCGGACAAAAAAAAAAATCGAAAAACAGAAGTTAACCTGCATTTTTCCTGTCCTTGGGCTGACCAGACTTTGCAAGAACCTCAAGGTCCACAAGACTGAGGGACATGAGTCCTAACGTAAGACCTGACATAAGACCAGCAAAGCAAACAAGAGCGATGCATGTAATCAAATAAACCCAAAACATTGTCTCGCAACATGGTACATCATTTGCGGCCATGCTTTCTGGAAATATATGCTTAAATGCAATCTACAATAGGCCTTAAGGTTGATTTCTTATCAGATGAAAGCCTAAACTGTATTAGGTTAGAGCCAGTTAAGCAAAGGGAAATAAAAAAGCTTGGCAAGGATGTTCAAGAGACAATTTGAAGCTAAAAGAGGAAGCCGCAAGCTTTATAAAGAACAAGAGTCCATGACTCGAGAATTCTACGAAGTTGGCTCAGGCGCCAAAAGGTAATCAGACAAATTAATAGGAACAACAGCCAAATTCCAAAACTCAACTGCCAAAAGTGAAATATGACTTATGTCAATATTATTATCTTAAAACAACATTGTTGGAGAACTGAAACATTAACTAAAGGACCCTTGATAGAAAATGTAGAAATACAGAAGATACCGACAGGAGGACTCAATGACTTGACCTCTCTTGGGAAGAATTTCATATCCAAAACGGAAAACAAAAGGACAAAAACAGCTGAAAAAAAGTGGCTAACAGCCCTAACAAAGTTCGAAAAGACAGACAAGGCAAAACTGGATAAATTGGTGAAGCTTTACCCCAGTAAGCTAGTGATCAGACACAAAGAATACGTTTGCGAGTAAATTCACCTTCTACACGCGTGATAAATTAAATTCTACATTTTACTTACAGTAAAAATAAATAAACAGCTCCTTAATCTCTTCATAATGGCCTTTGGTCTCAAACGACGAAGACTATGTTCATCATTGGGTGATAAGCTTACATGCTCACAAGGCTGAGACTGCAATACCAGCATGCCATAATCAGAAACTTTACTTCCTTTATGAGAAAATGAGACTAAATGTTTACAAGAGAAACTATACAAAGTTATTAGAAAGACTTGGATAGTTTCTGGTAATAAGCTTCAACGGTTTTGTTAACAGGACCTACAGAAACATGATTGTATTTGTTAACATGACCTACGGAAACATCCGACCCCCCTTACCCTGCAATTTGCTGGAGCCGTTGAGGCACTAGGGTAATGTTGTTGTATTAATTGGGTTTCTGTGGTGAGTTAATGTAAGATTAGGTTTTGAATAATTACAAACAGATTGCTATACAATGTATTTATAGGGATAGGAAAGCTAACCTAGGTAGGATATAATATCCTGTATAATATTTGTACATAGTGAATAATTTCTATAATTACAGTTATACAGTATCTTGTGAGTCGGGATTTGATTGTGTTGTATTATTGTGCAAGATAGGGTTAATACGCCCCCGCAAGATGGACGTCATAGGAAGGAGGCCAATCTTGTCTCGTAGTTCATGAAAACGCTGTTTGGGAAGAGGTTTGGTGAGAGCATCGGCCAATTGATCTTTACTTGCAATGTGTTGAATTCTAATGTTGCCGAGTTGAAGTTGTTCGCGGACAAAGTGGAATGATAGAGCCATGTGCTTCATACGGGAGTGGAAGACTGGATTTTTCGCATACAAAGTTGCAGACATGTTATCACAGTAGATAGCTGGTGGCTTGGTGACAGTGATTTGTAGTTCGTGGAGTAGATTGCGAAGCCAGATTGTTTCAGTAGTGACTGCGGCGAGGGCTCGGAATTCAGCTTCAGTGGTGGAAAGGGCAAGGCCTCGTTGCTTTTTCGAGGACCATGATATTGAATTGCGTCCGAGGTAGATTATGTAGCCAGTTGTGGAGACGTAATTGTCTTTGTCTCCGGCAAAGTCAGCATCACAGAAAGCGTGAAGACAAAACGGCGTGTTCTGGTAGATTTGGATGCCATGTGTTTGGGTTCCTTGAAGATACCGAAGGAGGCGTTTTAGAGCGGACCAATGAGCAGTAGTGGGGTGATGAAGAAATTGTGCTAGTCGGTTGACAGTGAATGAGATATCTAAACGTGTGAGTGAGAGGTATTGTAGACTGCCAACGATTGCTCTATAGTCCGAGTGATCGTGTATGGGTTTGTGATCTTCTCGAATTAGGTGTGCGTCTGTTGCCATTGGTGTTGTGTTCGGTTTAGCATTAGACATTTTGTATTTAACAAGTAGGTCGTGAATATATTTTGACTGGTTTAGGTGAAGTCCTTGTTTATTTGGTGTGACTTCGATGCCGAGAAAGTAAGATAGAGGTCCGAGATCCTTTAAGGAGAATCGGTTAGATAGAGTCGTAATGAATGTTTGTAGGTGTTGTTTATTTGGGCCTGTAATAATAATGTCATCAACATATACTAACATGAAGATGCATACGGTTTTATTATTAAGAATAAATAGTGACGAATCGGAAATAGATTGTTTGAACCCATATGTGACAAGGTATGTTTTGAGTTCGGTATACCAGGCCCTAGGGGCTTGTTTTAGACCGTAAATAGCTTTGTTGAGTTTGCAGACAAAGTCGGGTTTGGAGGCGTCAACAAAGCCTTGTGGCTGAGCCATATACACGTTGTCTGTTAAAGTACCTTGTAAAAAGGCATTATTGATATCCAATTGTCGTATGCACCAAGATTTGGTTACAGCAAGGGAGAGTATAAGGCGTACGGTGGATGGCTTGACAACTGGACTGAATGTTTCCGTGTAATCAATGCCTGGTCGCTGATGAAAACCTTTGGCAACTAGTCTTGCTTTGTGTTGTTTTAATGTGCCATCAGGATTATATTTAATTCTATAAACCCATTTGCAGCCAATTATATTTTGAGACGAGGTGCGCGGAACTAAGGTCCAGGTTGAGTTTCGTTCAAGAGCATGAAATTCGTCTTGCATTGCGTTGCGCCAGTGGGGTAAAATAAGTGCTTGTTTTACGGTGTTAGGAAGTGAATTATTGGTGGCGGAAGCATTTGCATAGTTAGCATATTTTGGGTTGATTTTCCTGATGTTGTGATCCAGTCGAGTAACGACCGTGCGTGGTGGTGGTAAGTTCTGGTTTCTGGCCGTAGGAGGAGGTGAATTGGAGGATGGAGGTGGAGAAGGTGGTGTTGAGTTCTGGTTTCTGGCCGTAGGAGGAGGAGAATTGGAGGATGGAGGTGGAGAAGGTGGTGTTGAGACGAGAGGAGGAGATGTTGAGTGAGTAGTGGGATGTCGTCGTTTGTATTGATGGATGATGGGTGGTCGATTGATTATTGTGCGAGACATGGTTGTATGCGTGGGTGGAGGTGGCGGGTTGGGTAGTATAGGCAGAACAAGAGTGCACCAGTCATTGGGGTCTGTATGATCAGACATGCTTGGTGTGAGAGAGAGGCGGTTTGAGGGAAATTCATCCTCGATGAATTTTACGTGTCGGGATGTATAGATGCGGTTTGTCTTGGGGTCAAGACAATGAAATGCACTTTGGGTGGATGAGTAACCAACGAATATACACGGTGTTGAACGGTAGTCGAGCTTGTGTTTAGTGTATGGTCGTAGCCAAGGGTAGCAAAGACAACCAAAACTATGCAATTTAGTATAGTCTGGTTGTTTGTCATGCATTTTATAAAAAGGTGAGTGACCTTGGAGAGTTTTAGTTGGTAGACGATTGATTAAATATGTGGCGGTGCTAAACGCGAAAGGCCAAAACGAGGTAGGTAGGTTGGCTTGAGATAATAGTGCTAAGCCGGTTTCAACTATGTGACGGTGGCGTCGCTCGGCATAGCCGTTATGTTCGGGGGTGTGAGGTGGAGAGGTGAAATGGCTTATGCCATTGTCTAGTAAAGTTGTGTTTAATTTCTGAAATTCTCCTCCGTTGTCAGAGTAGAATTTGCGTATTGGTTTTCGGAAGTACTTTTCCACTAACGCTTTAAATCTAGTAAATACTTGCGTGGTTTCAGATTTTTGTTTAAGTGGAAATAGCCATGTATATTTGCTAAAGTGGTCTACGAATATGACATAGTATTTGTATTTTTCTTTAGAATACACTGGGCTAGTCCATAAGTCGGAGTAAATTAATTCTAATGGTTCGGTTGTCGTTATGGTGGATTTCGAAAATGGTAGTTTTTTGCTTTTGCTTATTTGACAGGATTCACAATTAGAAAGACGAGAAATATCAAATGGTATGCTTTTATTAATAATTTTCATTACATCATAATGAGGGTGTCCTAATATATGATGCCATGAAGTTGTCGTTGAGCCGGTTCGAGTATGGTAGATTGTAGGTTGCGACGGTCTCAACTCATAGATACCATGCTTAGCTTGTCCCTGGAGGAGTGTCGCACCCGTCGATATTGCCTTAACAACAAAGGAAGAAGATGAGAAAATTACATAAGCATTGTTATCATGACATAGTTGCGAAATTGACAATATATTTCGAGATATTTTTGGGACATGTAAAACATTGCTGAATTTAAGAGACGTGTTAGGTAAAGAAAGTGTACCTATATTGGCAATATCGAGTGCAGAACCATCTCCAATAATTAAGTCGTCGGTGCCATAGTAAGGTGAATGAAAGGCAAGTGTATCAAGGTCATGGGTCACATGGTGAGAGGCTCCACTATCGAGAAGGTAGTTCGGGTTGGTAATGGTGGTGGTCTGGGTTGCCATGTGAGCCTGTGGCGGGTTAGGGTGTTGACGGGTTGGTGGGGCTGGAAAAATAATGTTGGGAAAGAGTTTGCGGAATAAAGGACAGTTTGCAATGACATGCCCTTCTTGACGACACCATTGGCATCGTCCTTTGAAGGGACGTGGGGTGGCTGATTGGTTGGGTCGGGCAGCCTGGTTGTGGGAAGAGTTGCTGCTGTATTTTTGATTGTAGTTGTTTCCTCGGTTTTGGTTTTGGTAGCGGTAATTTAGATTAGCCGTTGGTTGAAAAATATCATTGTTGGGTTGTTGCTTAAGAAGCAATTCATGTTGAAGCAATTTCTCGTGAAGAGCTTCAAAGGTTATGGGGTTATCTCGAGCACGGACCGTATCCATGACTGGTTTGAAAAGATTATAGTCGAGGCCTTTCAGGACCTTTGAGATAATATCTTCGGGATCAAGTATTTTTCCCATTAAAGCTAGTTGATCGGTGCAAGCTTTAACGGAATGCATATATTCGGTTATGGTTTGATCCGTGGTTTTGACAATGGAGTCAAGACGGTCTTTTATTTGGAGTATGTGTGCACGTGACGGGTTAGCGTAGGTTCGTGCCAAGATGTCCCATGCCTCTTTCGAGGAGGTTGCACGGACAATGAGGGCTTGAACGGTTGATGACAAGGTACCCATTAAGGCACCTAGTATCAATCCGTCTTGTTTCAGCCATGTGAAATAAGCGGGGTTGGGGTTTTCAGAATTGTCGGCTCCAGTTATGGTGGCTGAAGGTGCCATATTTGAGCCATCGAGGAACCCGAATAGGCTATATCCGAAGAGGATATGGGTTAGCTGAAAGTGCCAGGTGGTATAGTTGATGGGTGTCAACTTGACACAGTGGTTGAGGTTGATTGAAGTGAGGGGCGTGGTGGTGTCGTGTGGGTTAGGGATGGTGTTGTCGTGACTGGTCATGGTTGGAAGGGATTGGAGTCTGGTTGTTGTGGGACGTTTGAAGGGGTGGAGGCGCGGGTGAAGGCTGTTTTTTGTGGATCGATGAAAGCTTCTTGATACCATGTAAGATTAGGTTTTGAATAATTACAAACAGATTGCTATACAATGTATTTATAGGGATAGGAAAGCTAACCTAGGTAGGATATAATATCCTGTATAATATTTGTACATAGTGAATAATTTCTATAATTACAGTTATACAGTATCTTGTGAGTCGGGATTTGATTGTGTTGTATTATTGTGCAAGATAGGGTTAATAGTTAATAATCTCAAATTTCGGCTGTTAACACTAACATACTTTAGACTCTACCATCATCACAACATTACTGAGGTGAAATATTTATCTGTGTAGATTAATTGTTAATCCTTACACATAAAATCTAATTGTAACCAAAGATGTCTTAGCCTTTTGGTTAAGACGGAGGTACTAAGGACAATTACTAGGTCCAAATCCCGTCCCCTAAATTGTAATGCCCTTGTGGAGTTGTGGTAAGATCATTCCTAATGAAGCATGCTATGACTCTATGAGGCAGATACATTCCAAATTAATTACTGTCTGAAGTCATAATCTACCCTAAACAGTTACAAGGAATTGATAAATCATGTCACCCAAAGAAAGACAAGAAGAGCAATCCAAGAATAGATGTAGTAGGTGTATAAAAGTACCTATGATTCTATGAATGCTAACAATGCTACCTTAATTGATTAGCTAGTATGTAATCCACAAAAAAAGCATGCCCTTATTTCAGTATATATCTCCCATTTATCATATATATAAACAACACAAAGGACCATAATGTTAGGTGCACTAATCATTTTCTATTGAAAAATGGAAACTTTATGGATATTGCAGGAGCTAGTTAAGTATGATGCAACCATACTTAATCCAATGTATTAGTAAATTAAATTCTGCCCTCGACATCATTTTTACCTACTGAGCCGCCCAAATTGTACTAAACCGTACCAGCTCAGTTTTAGTCGGATCAATGATAGAATCTAGAATGCCGGCAAGGGGAAGTTGCTCACTTTTAACCAGGATAGGATGGTTTGAAAATCACCAAGGCACATTGAAAAGAGTTTTCTGCTGATAATGTAATTGTACAGAACCTTGAACAAGAGATGTACTTTGCAAAAGACGGAGTAAAGGGAGGGGGGGTGTCTGATGTATGTAGTTATACTTATGTGGCAGAGTAAGGAGTTCCGGCATATGAGATCAATGAACAAACCTTTACAAAAAATTTATCGAGTTGCATTACCAGGAACCAAGGTTAGGGTCTAGGGACATATAAATCAAATATACACAAAGCTCATCGCCATTACTCTTTCATCGTATTAACTATAACTCGTAACTTTTTTTTGTGGATGACGAAGGAACCCGCAACCACTAACAGGTACGCACGGGGTAAACCCTGAGCATACGTGATAGAATAGCACACAAGCCGTAAAACGCATGGTGGTACTAGTATATCATGACCCTTCGTGTAGTGGAAGGTTGGTACTTATTACTTAACCATAGTGTGCTTCATAGAGTTTCCAAACATTAAAGAGTGCAGCATAATATTGTATAAAATTAAAGGGCAAAGAAACAAAAGTAGACTACTAAGGATATTGTACTAGCTTAATAGTAAAACTCTTACAAGTCCACAGCCTATGATATTGTACTATCTTAATCAAGGTGAGCAAATCACAGCTTCAAATTCAGATGTACTGCGTTAAAGTACAGCCAATCCACATACTTGCATAAACCTCCTATTTTTATTCTTATTATTAGATATCGAGATTCATAGGAACGATTTGTAAATGTCAAGTAGCTCAGTTCCTAAAGTTATGAAATGTGGTACTTATAAACTGGGTTCAAATCCCGTTAACATCAAATTGCCCTTATGGTACACTGAGACCTGGCAAAGCTGACCAGCTGCCACTGTCTAGGCGGCACATTCCGTTGAGGTTTCACAAACCTTGGCGGCCTTCTTCTGCTAGGCCTTCTCGTCTGATCTTTGCATCAACAAGTATGCGGGACAAGCTTCTTCTTGCCCCAGAGTCACTGTCACCATCTGCCTGACTCATAAAGCTGACCCGAGAGCCGCAAAGTGTGACCCAAACTTGGCCCAGTAGACCCAAAATGACTTAGTTAAAGGCAAAATCCTAACCGGACATGACCCATAGCGATGCAAAACGACCTGACCCGAAATAACCCGACCCAATATGACCCGATAAATTGTCGACCTAAAGTGACCTGACCCCACCCAAGCCCCCAATGACTCCATTTCCCAGGTCGAAACATACCTAGGCTACGCAACAAGTCTTGCATACAAAACTTTTGGTATTTTCTAGACAACAAGTAGGGTGATTTGGTATGTATTTGACACGTCTTAAGCTTAAAACAGATAATGACCATCTAAAACGAGAATTTTGTGCTACGTGAGTATGTCAAAGCTCAATCTTTACTAGATTCATATCATCATTCATCATATGAATAAAGTACAATATAATCTAGGAGTAATAATATTTTATGCAAAGCTAAATTCTAAACTCTTTTAATCAGGGCCACAAGTATAATACTCCGTAGTCATGGTACCGGGCCGGGTTCGGGCCGGGCCGGGCTGACCCGGTGGCGGGCCGGGTTCACCTGGTCTGACCCCGGGCCAGGCCCGTTGGGGAGGGCGGGCTGAGCCGGGCCGGGCCGGGCTCTTTGAGTGTTGACCCGGGCCTGGCCCGTGGGGTTGGGGTGGGCGGGTTTATTCCGGGCCGGGCCGGGCCAGTTTAGTAGTTCATTTTTTTTTTTTTGAACTTAAATGTGGAGAAAAGAAAAAAAATAATACGATAATTGGTAGCTTACATAATTAAAATGGTTTACATTCCTCCATAATAGAATCGCCTTACATACTCATGACTTACATAATACGATAATTAAATAATTAGTAACTTACAATCTTACATAATTAAAATGGCATACATTCCTCATTTCCTTCATAATAGAAACGACTTACATATTAAATGACTACGAATTGAAATATTACATGACGTGGAGAGACAAACTATAAAATACATACTATAAAGAACACAATGTAAGAGACAAAATATAAAAGACATAATGAATTTTTAATTTTTTTTTAAAAAGGGCTTGATCAAAATGAATATAACTCTTTCAAATAATACCAAATTAATTTAATTTGATATTAAGTAAAAAAATTATAATTATTAAGGTGCCTACGTATCTCGAAAGAATCAAAGCCGACGTAGTTCTTTACTTACCCGACTTACCTTTTTATGGATTGGAGGTGTATCTTTAGGTCCCGGATGATGCATCGGTAGCCACTATCTCGTCGGCTTCTAATGGGTCGAACTCCTTTGCCCCTTGACGTCTTATCTTGGCTAGATCCCAATCTCTTTTGCACACACCCATCTTTACGGTTGGGGGAGCCAAACGAGATCTTTTATCATCTAGAACTCTTCCACCTGCACTAAAAGCGGATTCCGACGCAACCGTAGAAGCGGGAACAACAAGCACATCTCTAGCTATTTTTGATAGTAAGGGGAATTGGATGGAACGGGCTTTCCACCAAAGAAGGATGTTGAAATCCGTATCATTAGTATCAACCCCATGCGTTAAATAATCGGCAAGTTCTTTTGTAGCGAGAGTAGAAGTGGAGGACGATGAGGATTGGGTTCTCCGAAATAAAATAGAATGAAGTTGGTCGTCGAAACGAGCGCTTTTTGTAGTTGCGGAACTACTAGAAGAAGACTCCCCCTTATCCTTAGCATAAATCTTACATAATTCACGTAAAACATCAATACATTTTTGGACATATATTTCAACATCAAAGTCGATAATATTAAGCATTTCATAATAAAAGAGTAAACTATTAGTTAACCCTATTTGTTTAACACATGGATCTAATAAGGAAGCTACGCCATATATATATGGAAAAGAAGTAAAATATTTTACCCATTTTGTTTTCATATCATCAACAATTGGTATTAAACATGGTTCAACATTTTCAGCAGTTTTAAAAGCAATAACAATTTTTAAACATTCAAGTATAACTAAATGCACATTAGGCTCGTACACAAGAGAAAAAACGTTGGTGGCATTGTAATACGGTTTTAATAAGTTACAAACATTAGCGGCAATTGTCCACATACTATTATCAATCATTGCATCTTCATCACGTTGGTGACTATTATAAAACTCAGTTAAAACATTTTTATACCTTAAAGCTTGTTTAATCAATTTATAGGTCGAGTTCCACCTAGTGGCACAATCGGTACCCCATTGTTTATTTCGTAACCCATGTTTATCACATAATGTTTTCCATTGTGTTTTCATCGATCTAGCATTTCTAGTCAAATTAATACAAGTTTTAATGGGTTCTAAAAGTGGTGCTAAAAAAGCAAGTCCTT
>JAIUZE010000430.1:0-42010 GCA_022085475.1 Heliosperma pusillum
AAATTGAGGACATAGGCGAAGAAAATGTTTGTCTAAAAGAGTGTCTAGATGAGATAGAGCAGAGTAACATCATACCTTCTCTTAAAAAGGAAGTCAAGAGATTAAAGAAAGAAAATGCGAATCTTGTTAAAGAGGTTAATCTGTCTAATGTCACAGTGAATTCCACTGTGACATCTGCTGTTAAAACTGAAAATGAGTCATTAATCCGACAAGTTGATAACTTAATCAATGAACGTGACTCACTCTTAAAGAACCTTACCTCATGTCAGAATCATGTTAAGATTCTTGAAGAAGTCTATGAAATGTTGGTTGATGAGAATAATCATGCTAAAGCTGCTTTTGACAAAGTAGGACATCTAAATCTTGACCTTCTTGCTAAAGTTGAAAACTTGAATAAAGAGTTAGTGGTTGCAAAAGAGTTTTACAAGAAATGGGAAGGAAGCCAAACTGTCTTAGACTTTCTTACAAGTCAATCTAAAAATGCTGAAAAGAAAGTTGGACTCGGTTTCAAGCACAACAACGTTCATTGTTGTGTTCGAAACCAAGACCCAAGCAAAACCGATTTTAGAAGAAGAAAGTACGCTGGCCTTCCCGAGTATATAATTTGCAATTATTGTGGCAAGACCGGTCATGTGTTTAATGGTTGTGCTAAGAGATGGAATGACATAAATAAGAACATCAAAGTGGTTAAAAAGATGTGGATCCGAAAAGACTTGATTAATGATGCGATTCACAAAAAGGGGCCCAAATTTATTTGGGTTCCTAAACTAAAAGTTTGATTTCTTATAGGCATTAGTGAGAGGCCGCAACAATTGGTACTTGGATAGTGGATGTTCTCGTCATATGACGGGAAGTGAAAGCCAATTTCTCTCGCTACAAGCCTACAAAAGTGGCACCGTGACGTTTGGCGATAATATGAAAGGTGAAATTGTTGCAATCGGGAAGGTTGGTAAGTCATCGTCACATTGTGTCGACAAAGTGTTGCTTGTCAAAGGTTTGAAGCATAATTTTCTTTGCATATCTCAATTGTGCGATAATGGTAATATTGCTGAGTTTTGTGCTAGTGAATGTCGTGTACTAGATGTAAATACAAGGGAAGTTATTTTGGAAGGAAAACGTGTTAGAGACGTTTACTTAACTAATCTTTGTGCCTTGCCAAGTCAAACATTATCTTGTATGAGCGCTTTAAAGAACGACTCATGGCTTTGGCATAAAAGATTAGGACATGTAAACGCTAGAACATTGAACACCCTTAGAAAACTCGATCTAGTAAAAGGCATTCCTAACATGAAATTCGACCTTAATAAATTGTGTGAAGATTATGCTAAAGGAAAACAAGTTCGATCCTCCTTTAAATCCAAAAAGTTTGTTAGTACTTCAAAACCTCTTGAACTTCTTCATATTGATTTGTGTGGTCCTATGCGTATAAGAAGTAGAGGTGGTAGTCGTTTTTTGTGTGTGATTGTTGATGATTTTTCACGTTATGTTTGGCTACTTTTCTTTAGTAAAGTGCCAAAGAATTTTTGGGCCGAAGCCTTCAACACATCATGCCATATTTATAACCATGTAATGATCCGAAAAATGCTTAATAAAACTCCCTACGAATTGCTTAAAGGAAGAAAGCCTAATTTATCCTATTTGAAATGCTTTAAAAGCAAATGTTTAGTTCACAACAATGGAAAGGATAATTTGGGTAAATTTAATGCTCGTAGTGATAAGGCCGTTTTTGTTGGATATTCGGATCGTAGTAAGGCTTATAAAGTGTACAATAAACGAACTATGAAAATGGAAGAAAGTGTACATGTCATTTTTGATGAGTCAAATCTTTTTCATTCTAATGAACAGGAAGAGGATGATGAAGATGAAGACTTTGAGCTTGGAATGATTCGACATGACATGGATGAAGTACATAACGAGGAAGAGACCATTTCACAGTTGAATCCACTGTTAAATGGTGAGACGGGTCAAAATTCAGGGGGAATGAAGCCACTTTCTGACCAAAATGAGGCTAGTACATCCAGGGGGAATGGGGAACCACATGAAATAAATGAACAACCAGAAACGAACCCCCATTAAAACTCGCCAAATGAACCAGATGTCACTGTGGAACCCACTGTGACATCAGAACCCGAAAATGCCTCAAGCTCACAAATCGTACCTAGAAAGTGGAAGCACCAATCATCTCACCCCCTCTCAAACTTAACCAGTGACCTGAACTCGGGAAGAAAGACAAGAGCATCCCTCAATGATTTCTTTGCATTTCATGCGTTCCTCTCACAAACTGAACCGACAAATATCACCAAAGCTCTTGAAGATACAAATTGGGTGATAGATATGCAAGAGGAACTTAATCAATTCAAGAGGATTGAGGGTACTCGGATGCGGATTACGCCGAAAGCAAGTATGTTAGTGCCGCATTGTGTTGCGCGCAAATTCTATGGGTTCGACAACAATTGAAAGACTATGGTAATGTATTCGATTCCACTCCTATTTTTTTGTAATAATACAAGTGCCATAAACATTTCTAAGAACCCGATACAACACTCGAGGACTAAACACATTGACATAAGACATCACTTTTTACGTGATCATGTGGAAAAAGGTCAAATCCGTCTTAACTTTTGTAGAACCGAAAATCAAATTGCCGACATTTTTACAAAACCGCTTGAAAGAGAACAATTCATAAAACTTCGGTTGGAAATTGGTTTGTTGGATTGCGCATAATTCTATGAGTAGACGATTTGCCTCAATGATTGATTAGAGTGGTTGATACATTTTAATGTGTACATATGTGATTAAGTGTGTTTTATTAACCATGTTTGAATGTTAATTAACAAGTATTATCATTTGTGTAATAATGTGACATGCATAGAGCCAACAAAACAACTCACCAAAATATCACATCACCTTTCCTCCTTCTTCATGTTTTAACCATCCCACATATAACATCCCTCATACCTTCCATAAGACTTACATTTCTACTTGAAATAATGCCTCCCAAGAAAGCCCAAATAAAAAATGTCAAACAAATTCGGGATTCGTTCAAACCAAAGCCCACGACATCCTTTACATGTTGGTTGTTATGTGATTATCAATGAAGTTGTAGAGAACATTGAGAAATAAATTGAGGAAAATGAAAAAGTGTTTTGGAGATGAAGAAAACGAAGAGGAAAATGAGAAGGGAACCGAAACAGTAACCGGAAAAGGAGATGAAAAAAAAAAAGGAGATTGTTGAGGAAAAAGAAGTTGAATTTGAAAAAAAAAAAAAAAAAAAAGGTGAAATAAAGATTGAGAAAAAGAAAAGAAAATGGAAAATTCGAGTTGAATGAGGAACAAATCAAGGAGTTGAATGATCTTTTTTATGATGAATATTTGTTCAATGAAGGTGAGAAAACCGAATCGAAAGCAAAAAAATCCGTTAAAAGAGAAGAGTGAGGTTGGGAAAAGCAAAGAGGTAGTGGAAGTTCGGATGGAAAATACGGAGTTGAAGACTATTCTTACCGATCTTACCGATCTTACCAAAGCCGGGAAAAAACCGATAATGGATATGATGATGAGGACGATGACATGTCCTAGATCTCTCGGCCCTACTCTCTTCTTAACCTATCCTTTTGCCTAACCAAGCCTTATATTATTTTGCTCATGGCTATATGTTTGTTATATTGTTACATGAACTTGGTAATATTTGTTTAATTTTCTTGAACTATGTGGTTTGTAAACTAACTTTCTTACTTTGTTGCATTAGAATGTTATTCTTCCTACTTGATGATGTCAAGAGGGGGAAGTTGTTAAAATTGTGTGCATGTGTGATCCAATAGCTCTTAGGCTTGCGTTCACCGTAAATATGTTAGCTTAGAGATTTGAAATTCTACTTAAGTTAGTATAGACTTGACCAAAGTACCTTGATCATGTATGCGTCGTATCTTGATCATGTTTTGACTTGTGATATGTTTAGACTTGTGAACCTTGACCATAGATTGAGGGGGAAGAACACATTCAATTTTATTTGTCTTGCCATCATCAAAGGGGGAAATTGTTGAGACCATTTCTAAATTAGATTGGTTGATGATGCCTTAAGACAAATTAATCTTATTGTTAATATAATGTGTGTCTCTTAAGTTTTAATCTTATAGCTATGGAAGCTCAACGAATCGTTCAAGGTTGCACAAGAAGATCAAGAGATGAAGATCGTCATTGTTATAGTCATAGTGTTGTATAAGAGATCATTACACTCGATTCATGCTAAGTACTTCAAAACTGACAGTGACATGTCACTGTGGTTTCTGGCTCTTAAATATTTCGAAAATATTTAACTCTTGAAAATAGTTTTCCAAACTTTTGATCAATATTTTACATTGCTAAATATTCTGGTTTGATCTTTATAAATGAAAGAAAGCTTTGGTTGTCTTGGAGAAGAGGTAGCTTGCACAAAAAGACATTTGCCAAAAATGGGGTGTTTACTTTTCTATATTTGGTCACTACCATTTATGCTCTTTCTTGATGAAAAACCTACCCTTATTTTGTCTAAGTGTGGCTGCCAAATTAAGTTGACTAGTAAGCTTGATTACTTATGCAAGTAATTCATTTGGCTTGCATAAGGGGTCATGGTTTCTTGTGCATTAATTGCCTTCTTGTTGTCCAAGCTTTAATTGTTTAATATTTTCTAACACTTGTGCTTAATTGGAGTGTGTTATTTTTAGTGTGTAGTATACTCTACTTTACACTATAAATACCACACTTATTTCATTTGAACAAGTGTGCAACAACAAAATATTTTCAAGCTTAAAAGACTTTGAGTTTTATTGAGTAATTATCTTTGCAAAAATCATTTAACATTTCATACTTAATTGTTTTGCAAAATATTTTTCTTAAGTCTTTTACAAAGAGCTAGTTCGTTGCAACAAAGCATGTATTGTGTTCGATGATCTCGTGTTAGTACTTAATCGTTTTCTCCACCGTTCATTTTGTGAACATTTTGAGAAACACAAGTCTTGTAACAAACGAGTAGAACAAGTCTTAAGATAGAGTTATCTTGAGCAACTAGCAACTCGAAAGAGTTGGGGAAGTCTCTTGGCGGAGTAGTCTTGAGCAATAGCAACTCGAAAGAGTTGGGGAAGTCTCTTAGCGGAGTAGCTTTGAGCATAAGTCTTGGTGCGGAGTAGCATTGAGCAAATAGCAACCGGAGTAGGTTGGGGAGTTGTTTTATTATTCGGGGTCTTTGTTTGTATGAGTTTACGTCAAAGATGTTTAATAAGATAACGTTGGATGTAGGTCGCGGAGTAGTGACCGAACCAATTTAAAAAAACATCCTTGAGTTTTGTCTATTTCGTTTTTAATATTTCCGCTGCATTCTGATATCACTGTTGATTCCACTGTGACATTTACTGGCTGAATTGTTGTTGAATACTTCTAACTTTCTAGTTCGAAGTTGTCAACTTCTCCTTTCTTCTAAGTAGTGTCTTAGTGATCATAGAGTTTTTAAAGAAGCTTTAATTAAGCTTAAAATTTTAAATAGACACCTAATTCACCCCCTCCCCCTCTTAGGTGATCTCGCCCTTGACTCTTCACTAACTTCCTTAACTCACAATTGTCGACGATGAACACCCCGAATAGAATACATCCCTTCGCAGTACCCACGACAATGTCCACTTCCGCTTCCACCCAAACCCAAACCCAAACCCAAACCCAAACCCGAATCGAAAGCCACATACTAGTAATCCCATTCCCAGCTCAAGGCCACATAATCCCACTCATTGACTTTATCCACCACCTTTCCACCCTCATCCCACACACAACCATAACAATCCTAACCACTCCTAAAAACCTCCATCTCCTCACCCCTCTCCTCACCACCACTAACAACAACATCGCCCCTCTTATCCTTCCTTTCCCCGCTACCGACACCGATACCGCTTCCGCTCCTGAACATGTCCAAGGCCTCCCACCCTCCGCTGTCCGCCACTTCCTCCGCACCTTATCCCTCCTCCAACCCTCCTTACGTCTCTGGTTCGAATCCCACCCTTCTCCTCCTACTCTCATCATTTCCGACATGTTCCAAGGTTGGACGCATCGTTTTGCTACCGACATGGGGATTCAACGCGTCGTTTTTTCACCCTCTGGTGCTATGGCTTTGTCCTTGATGTACTCCCTTTGGAGGAACATGCCCAAAAAAACAAACGACGATGACGATGACGACAACGACGTCGTTTCGTTTCATGACGTGCCGAATTGTCCGAAATATCCTTGGCGTCAACTATCTTATATGTATCGATCCTACGTGGAGGGAGATGCTGAGTCAGAGTTTGTTAAGAGTTGTTTTATTGATGACATGGCAAGTTGGGGTCTTGTGGTCAACTCTTTTGATGGGCTGGAGCGGGTTTATTTGGATCATTTAAAAGCCGTCTCGGGTCATGATCGGGTATGGGCTGTAGGCCCGTTATTGTCTCCTCAGGGGCTTGATTCCCGAGGCGGGTCCAGTGCGATTGACCTTGATTTTATTTCGAGTTGGTTAGATACGTGTAAGGATAACGAGGTCTTGTACGTCTCGTTTGGGACACAGGCTTCGTTGAGTACACGTCAAACTGAAGTCGTGGCAGAAGCGTTGGAAGAGAGTGGGATTCGGTTTATATGGTCCGTGAGGGACCCGCTACCAACCGAGGGGAATGACTCGGTCCTTGACGGGTTTGAGGACCGCGTGGCTGGCCGAGGGATGGTTATTAAGGGATGGGCACCTCAAGTGGCGATACTAAAACACAGAGCTATAGGGATATTTTTAACGCATTGTGGTTGGAACTCGATTCTTGAGGGGTTGATGGCGGGAGTAGGAATGCTCGCGTGGCCTATGGGAGCTGATCAATATACGAATGCTACGTTGGTTGTAGACCAGTTGAAGGTCGGGGTTAGGGTCTGCGAGGGGCCGCAGAATGTTCCTGATCCTAACGCTTTGGCACAAATCATAGCTGAGTCTGTAAACGGGGATTTATTAGATCGACAATTGATTGATAAATTGCATGCCGATTGTTTGGAGGCGGTAAGCGAGAATGGTAGTTCTAGTAAGGCGATGGGGCGATTGTTGAATGAATTGACGGAGTGAACGCAAACTTAGACCATGCTACGACAACTGAACGGCCATTTGCATCGCGAGATGTCTGTGCCATTTGTATATGATTGTTCAAAGCATTTGTAAACTAATTATAAATTGAGCAAACAAAGGATTATTGATCCTTTACTGTTACTTTGTATGTTTGAGTGTTTTGTGTTTGGAACTTGTAAATATTGTACTCCACTTTGTTGTTTGAACATGTCTGACTGTCTGAGCTGTCCCTTTACATCTCCTATGTTTAAGTATTGTACTCCGTTCAATTCTCTATACGATGCGAATATATATAATAATAAAGAAAAAATAGTTCTAGAGATGAAGGTGATGACTACAGTATACAATAATCGTTCACATTTTCAATCGCTATTCTCTCGCCCATGAAATCACCCTTGTTCTCGAGGATGGGAATAGAAAGGAGAATTGGTCTTATGACTTATATCACGCGCATATGATCACAAACCTGTAAGTAAGGCCGTTAAAATGGAGTTTGATCATATGCGCGTGACTAGAGCAGCTAGGTTTATGAATTATCAGCAAATCATATGTAATTTGTTCGTCAATGGCATTTACTTGCAGATGAATGCAGCAATTTTGCCTGTGATTTCAAGTTGCATCACCAGAAATTTCGCTAATGGTGTCTTTTGATGATCAATAATTAATACGGAGTATTTAGTTATTTCCGATTAGCAATTAAATAATGAAATACATTATTACCATTTATCACTAGAGGTAAAATCTGAAATTTTCACTTCTATTGGCCAAATCATCATCATCGGGTTTGAGTTACGTTTTTACACTCGATCATAACTTAATATTGATATAATCGGCCCGTAAATCTTTAGGCGGACTCCGAACAGGCGAACAACGCCAATGGTTCTTTTCATCTTATCATCAAACAGCTACTTTTGAAGATATAGAGTTAGGATCAATAAATTCTCCCAAACTCTCATAATAGAATATGGTCAACACAACACTCATTTAATACGGCATTATCCGTATGAAGTTCAAGACAGCTCAAGTGATATGTATTTGACCCATCTAAAACTTAACATGGAAAACGCCCTCGCCCCCTCAAGGGAGACTTTCAGTATGGACAATTTTTTGTACTAGTGTCAATGTCAATGGATCACACTTCAGGTCCATCATGTCGCGTTTAGATGGTATACGTTGGACCATAAAATTAAGGCAGCCCATAAATTCTAGTACCTCGACCATTCCGTACTTGGCTTAGATTGGGCTGTACTAGCCCTAGTGGCCGGCCCAAAGTTTTAATATCACGTGACTCCCTACTCACTCCACACTTCAAACTAAGGTCCCAAAAAACCCACGTGATACCGTTACTGTAAAGGGTAAAATTGTCACTGTCACCGCCCATATCAGCCACATACATCACACATCTTTCTCTAGCACGTGCATGTATCAATGCTCAAACACTCAACTCATCCCTAGTGTTTTAAAAGCTGGACTCTTCCGTCGAATTTGCAACTTATTTTTGCAGGTTTGCTATTCCATCGCTTTAGTTACAAGGATTAAGAGAAGTGCAGTGTGTCTGTACTTCATCGAATTTGACACCCATTATCATCCGTCTTTTAAGAAAAATTGTATTTTCTCTTCGTTATTTACGACTTCAAATACTTGTTCGTCGGTTATATTTAGTAGTTCAAATACAAGAGATTGGGTACCACCAGGTCGCGTTCTATATATCATTGTCCGATTGAAATCTGCTATTACAAAAGTTCATAAACTAAAAGTAAGATCTTATTTAATCAGACAAGTTCGAGCCGTTTGCGAGCCTTTCGAGCTAAGCCAACGTTAGCTCAGTTTGACTAAGCCCTCGAAATAAGCTTTAACCAAGTCGAGCTCAAGCTGCTCGCAAACTATCTCGTTTTATTATCACCCTAGCCAACGTTAGCTCAATTTGCGTGTCTCATCTGATATTTACTATTATCTCTAATTTCGGATGGAGCGTCCAGTGGCGGAGTCAAGATCGAAATTAGCGGGGGCAGAGGGGTAATAGTGTAAGCTAACCTCGAAAAATTTCAAATTTTGAATTGTAACCAAAGGCGAACTCCGCTACTAGCTCCCTCGCTCCACCACTAAATGTGTCATCTTATGAAATTTACCCATAAATTTTATTGCTTAATACTTGTGAGTCAGTTAACAAGTGAAAAATAAGATAAGACACAGTAAATTAGATTGATGACCACCCTTTTTCGACCATTAAATTACACGATGGAGTACAATAAAGTTTATTTTTTTCCCTTTTCAGAGTCGCAAGACTTGCAACAAAAAAAAATGTATGGATGTGAATATGTGCACATTAGTGGAAACTGAGTACATGGTACAAATTAGAATGTTGATCCATCCAAAGATTGCCCATGCCATGCACTTATGTGTATCCTATGGTCTTCAGGAAGAGCAATGTGATGTGTTTAATGAATAAAATGTTTGTGTTTGGAATATTTTGTACATGGCCTTGTAGTTGCCTACAACATTACAACATTACATCATGTACTGTGGAGTAATTTTTATTACCAACTTATAATAATCACACAAAATTGTAATGGGCATATTCACTGATTCACATGACAGCTATGAGAAGCACTCCAAATTCTCGTATGATAAAGTTTCAAGATTTTTAGTTAAATTACAATTTTTTTGAGTTTAGGTTACACACTTATTACCAATCGCTCCTTCATTTCTCACCCACACTGTTGAAAAATGAAAATCTTAACTCTGCTAATTGGAGAAAATGACTAAAATAGTAGATAGCTAAATAAAACTCGTGATTTCTATTTTGACCCTAGGCTAGGGATGTTAGTGGGCGGGTACTAAGTATATACCGCCTCACACCCGTCTCAGTTGGGGCGGGCGTGGGTAGAGCTTTGGCGGGTGATGGGGAGGGTACGAGTACAAAAATTGTACTCGCCATGGGTAGTGGGCGGGATGGTTTTGCTTTTTACCCTCTTCATAAAATTAATAATATTATGTTAATAATAGCTATTTTATAAAGTTTTTTTTTACTAACTTCTTTTGTAGAAAAATAGAATGATAAAGATAAAATTAAATTTTTTGGAAATTAATAGTGATTAAAACAACTTTTACGAAAATATGTATCGAATAAAATTATGGTGTAGCGGGTTAATGGATAAGTGGGGCAGGTACGATTTTATATGTCTACCCGTTAGGGCGGGTATGGTTTTGGAAATTTGTACCCGCCATGGGTGGTGGGCGGGGATGGGTACAAGGGTTTCTTGGTGGACATGGGTACAGAGGAGCCCATATTCATCACTGCCCCCACCCTTATGACATCCCTATTTGACCCCTATAATTGTTGCTATTACTAATTTATTAATTAGTGATTTATAGGGAGTTCAGGAGAATTGAACATTTCTTAGAATACGTAATCCCTCTGTTCCGATTAGTTGTTGTTATATTCTTTTTTAGGCTGCTTAGTCAATTGTTGTATTTTTTATATATGAAAGGTTTTCTATGAGTAATTTAATCACACAATGGAATTTTTATTCACTTTTCATTCACCAAGTGAAATCACAAATGGTGTGTCTCTCCCCGGTCTTTGTGCCAAAATAAAAGGACAACAAATGACCGGGACGAGGGAGTACTTAGGAGTAGGAGTAGAATTGCTAAGTGCTTTCAATAACGGCGTGAGTTAACGGTGATAGTGAAGTAGCAAACGCCAAACGGCATAACGGAATACACACAAAAAAAAGGTCCCCACCGCATGCGGACCGGCAGCCAGTGTGGCAGATGAACGGCCAGGGGATGGGCTCACGTGACTTGCTCCTTCCATCACTCACGTGCATCCTAGCTACTGCTGCTCCTACTACTAGTCTACTACCACAACCTTTTTTTTCATTAAAATTTTATTTTATCTTTTTGCATATTTGAGATTTATTGTTGGAAAGGAGACATTAATTCAATTTTTGGAACTGATTAAAGATGAGTAATGCAGTCCGATTATAATCGATACTTGTTTAGTTAACTAATATCGGTTAATAATACGTGAAATTAAAATATATACTTATAAGTTATATCGTAGTTTTTGTTCACATGTGCAATACGGTTATATTCACATGGTTTAGAATTAAGGCGGATTTCAACTCACTTAATAGTATTAGATTTTACATTTGTTGAGCAATCCCCTAGTTATAGACCGACTTATATAATACTTTCGGTTACTCATAGATTATAATACCTTTTTGTTGTTGAATTTAGCATCCTTCTATGTTACTTCCTCCATTCAACTCTATTCTACCAAATAATTTTTTCACGTTTGCCGAGACGTGTTTTAAGCGATAAATATCGTTACCTACGTGTTTGCAAAAATTATAAAAATTGGATATTAATAATGTACTCGTAAAGACGAATCAAACAAAATCACACATGAATATATTGTCACTTATATATTGAGAGAAAATTGCAATTAGATGCCGACTCATGAATAGTGTGCAAAAATGAAAGTGGTAGAGGGGAGTTGAATGGAGGAAGTATATTATTGGCCGCTAAAAGTGTTTCTTTATTACTCTGTACTCAATTTAACATTCTCCTATATATAAAAGAACTACACGATTGCTCAACAAAAGAAAATTTCTGCACTTGCAAAATACAATGATTTAACAAATACACTGGGGTCTACAAATCTAAACTTTTTTCATATCACTTAAGTGGAAAAAATAATTTAACCACCCGGTCAATTATTTTCTACTACTCCATATGTCTCAGTAAATTACTAGCGTTTACTTTATCTTGTGAAGAAAATAAAATAAATGTAAATTATTAACATGAAGTAATTAATAATGTTGTTGATTACCTATGTAAAATAAACGTCTCATAGCATAAATGATTATTGCATCATTATTTTTTTTTTGGTGCATCATTATTATTTAAAATCTTACATCATGAAAACCGGATTTCAAATCCGCCAAACATATAAGAAAATTGGTCGGACCAACGTACCAAACTCCCAAAGCAATAAAGTAGACAATTTACTTAAACATTTATTAATCCATTTATTATACGTTTGGTGTAAACGGGATCCGGAGAAAATGAAGGTGGGTACCCACAACCACAACAAAGCGTGAGTTGGGCCACGTGATTTGGGAGGCTGCGTTATGGTAGGCCAGCCATGTTTTAATCACGTGATGCGGAGCGTCATCCACGCATTTCTTGACACGTGTCTACCTACTTTACGTTTCCTTCCTTTATTTAATGCGTATCATTAAGTATCATTATTGTTTTCATAAACTAAATTTACCAGGTATCATTATCTAGGAAGCCCAAAATAAGTAAGAATATTTTATTATTTTTATATATATAATAAAAGTGAGGATGTTAAATAGGATTGTTAACTGATCCCTATACTGATACTCTTAACCAGAGAATGTCTCAGTCCTTGCTCATTTATGGAAAAACTCTATTATTTTAACTATGCATACGCTACTACTCTCAAATCAAAACAACCCATTTTTTATCATAAATCGGTACAACTAAAGATATGATGTTTTACATGTCCTTCATTGTAAGGTTTTATTTGAGAATAGTAATTATTTGGGAATATTAAATCAAGTAAATGACAATTGACAAATCTGTCTCATGGACAATTTGAGCTCATCGTTTTGAGAAAAAGTGATCACTGGTTGTGTGTCGCGGATAATATGACAATTTTGACAAATTAGTCTCACGAAGTTCCTATTAAGGGAAAAGACTGTAATAATAGCCTTGTATCTTTCAGCTTGGCATACTCGACCTTGTACAACTCACTCGGTATCTCGGTCGAGTATGGGAGACACTCGACCGAGTGCAGTGTACTCGATCGAGTGTCGCGGATCTGAGCGTGCTAAAAATATAACACAGAGGTTGCGACGTTAATAGTTTTATTTCGAAAATCATTTCTCGTTCTTCCCAAAACCTAAATCTAACTCTCTCTTCTCTTCCCTAACCTTACGTCCTTGTATCCTAATAAATCCACCGCCTAGGAAACCACCATGGGGGGAGTGACATCAAGTTGAGATCCGAGACAAGGGCGGATGCATAATCTAATCAGGTAAGTGAGCACCATCTTAGTTGTTATTGACACTAGTGACCGTAGTTGTGATAGGAGTTGCACCATTGGTTGTAGGTTTGTGTTGACTGTTCTTATGCGCCGCTTGATTGTGACGGTGGGTGGCAGCGTGCATTATTGCTCCAAGTAGGGTTTCCCCTTCTCAATACATTTGTATGTTGATCGATTATAAATTAATGTTAATGATCGATGTCGTTTGAGATGATAGATGACGATGATTATTGTGTTGTGGTTGTGATATTGATTGTGATTGAGATTGGTGGACGGCCATTTTCGAAAGATGGTTCCACACCCCAGGTTTCGCCTCTAGTGACTCTCGTCACAAGAGGGATGTGCACATTAATGAGTCGGGTACGCTCGTTGCGATGAGCGGGGATTTTAATGTCCACTGTTGCGGTCTGACATGGGCAAGAATTACCCGTTGCGATGAGAATCTGATAGGAGATTTTGGGTGTCCAGTGTTGCGTCTTGGCACCGGCAGGGGTTACCGTTACGACGGGAACTCGGTACGTTATCGGAGTTTGGGGATGATGATTGATCTATTGTTGTGACAGTGTTATTGTTTGTATTGTTGTTGTTGATCGTGTAAATGCGCTGACCTCTTCTTTGTTGTGTAACTGGGTGAACCATTGAGGGATGGTGAGCAGGCTGTCTAGCAAGTGATATTTGTGGATACTTGGGATCGCTGGGATACTTTTGTTGTAATTAGACTATTGTAATGTGGGCAACTGTAATTATGATTAAATGTTTCTTTATTGTCTATTTGATATGTATATCTTACCTCGGACAATCGAGATTGTAACACCTCTATTTCCTAGGGAAGGTCTTGCTAAAGGCTTCTTAGGAAATAGGGGTGTTACAATATCGGCAACAACAATTACCGACCTTTCTCGAACTCTATATTTAACAATTGGGATCCGTTAATAGTTCCATGCACCCATAGATGATATTAGTAACGACCCTACATAGATTCGCCTTACGCATTAGCAAGGGACCCACATCAAAGTGGGAAGAGTAGTCCAAAGCTTAGGACGACGACAATGTGAAATTATAGAAATTTCGGGGCACCGGGGCACCAATTAAAATGAAAACAATCCTTAACAAATACTCTCTCTGTCCCAGTTATTTGTTATTTATTTCCTTTTTATGTATCACTCAATTGTTATCTATTTCTATTTTTGTCAAGTTTTACCTAGGTGGCCGGACAAGTGGGACATGTGATATGGGAAAGTGGCATGTGAAAAAACCCTTTATTTAATCAATAATTTTCTCTTTTTTTCTCTTTTTTTTGGTCTTTGTGTCATGCTGAATAGATACCAAATAACCGATACGGAGGGAGTATAAACAAATGAGTAGGGTGGAGCCATGGAGGGACAGGGAGTCGTCTAGACGATATATGTATAATTGTATAAGCGGATGCTCTTTCGATAGTAGTTACGGTCGCTGATAAGAGGATAACTCGTTATGTTATTATAAAAGCAAGCAAATTGATGCTAGTATCTTCTTATATAGGAGTAGTTTAATACTTAAGCTATAAGCCTATAGCATAAGAGCTGTACTAGGATGATTATAAAAAATGGTTGGATCATTAGCCATTCATGCCACCGTCATATACCTCATACACTAATTTAATTGTAAACTATACTTCCCTGTCCCGTCAATTGTTGTCCTTTCATTTTGACACAACGATCAAGAAAAGGGTGGGAGACGATTTATGGTTTCACTTGGTGGATGACAAGTGGACAATAGTCACATTGGATGATTAATTTACTCATCAAAATTTTACTAATATAAAAAGAATAACAATTCACTGAGACACCTTAAAAATAAATAAGAGAATAATTGATCGGGGCGAGAAGTATACTCGTAATTAGTTTACTTTGTAAACCTAATCTGTAAAATGAAAAAAAGATATTGAGGTGGTGTATACATACATGCATCTAAATCGCTGTCTATAATGTATAGGAATCTTAGACCCCACTTTAAATCTTAATTAAGTACTCCTAATTGTGTTAGCTTGCTATAGGATGGATTTACATCCGCCAAGTCCCTCGTGGTTCCAATAATTTGACCTATCTTTGCAACTTATTCTATCACTTTTATTTTTTTCTTTATTACTTTCTCCTTTTTATGTATTTCATATGTTATTATTATTATTATTATTATTATTATTATGTGGTACTCCGTAATATGTATATGGATTACTCTGTATATCTTTAGAAAGTCATATGAATATGCTCTTTGCCCGTGAATATACTCCCGACAAACCTTATATCTCCTTCAGGAGACGACACGACGGATAAGTGTATTTTAACGGCTGATTTTATCCCGGTTTATACTACTACTAGTAGTTACTAGTTTTTAACCCGTGCAATAAAATTGCACGGGTATAGTTCGAGAGAAAATTTGTATTAATATAATCAAATACTCTTATAAGATATACCTTTTTATATTTTCAATAGCCTATTTTGCTTATACACATTCTTCGATGTGTTACATAATTTAACCATTATTGTTTTTTTCCCATTTATCAATGACATGTATTATATTAGATACAGTATATACGTCTATCATCCTAGCAAAGAATATAATAAAACGACAAACACTTCTTTCTTGTGACACATAATATGAACAATGGTAGAAAAATTTCATAACTACTATACAATTACCGTAAAAATAATGTATTCAATTTTTTCCGGAATATTTTATCTTGCTGTATTTTTTTTATTATTGTTCATAAAAAATGTTTGGCATGGTGTATTGACATTTTAAATGTTTGCTTGATACACAGAATTGAAATAGAATTGAAATAGAAATGGAAAAGTGGAATTACATAAATATTGAAGGTTAAATATTGAAATTAATTCTCTTAAATTATGAAGTGCCCACCACCTTTTATTTCCCATAAAATTAGGGAGCCAATGAGAAGTCTCTAAATGTTTCCTCTTTGATATAAAGAAGATTGTATCTATTTGTGTTTTTATGTGAAGAGTTTAATTTCAAAGAACAAAATGATTAGAACAATCAAGGGACCAACAAAGACTGATATATCTACTTAATTAATTTGCACACATTAAGTTGTTTACTTCCTATTTAAATGCTACGAAGTAGTTGGCTCTTGCAAAGTTGGCAATGGTGTAATAAAGGTAGCCTAAGCTAAACATATTATAACACAAATTCGTAGAGTTATACCACCTTGGGGTGACGTTCGATATAGTATGTCATTAACCACGTTAATAAAACTTTAAGAGACAATCATCATGTATGTGAATATGTGATGTTATCTAACATTATTCTTTTAAAAAATGTATAATTGATAAAAAATCAAAACACTATCATCATTTTCTAAACGATTAGAAAACTGAAACGTACAATACCTCCTATCGTATATTGTTGTGAACACAATGTACGACGATCATATATATGAAGGTCAATATCTATAAAAAAAATCAAGTACTGAGTATATTTTTTCTAACATAAATTCTCATTTAATACAGGTATTATCTGTCGCAAGCTGAAGGTAGATAAGACCCTTCTCACAATATGCAAGTGCGAATGACAAGTGGAGGGCAAATAAATACAGTAAGTGGATTGTACATCTGATGTACTACCACACATAGTATAGTCTTTTAGTTTCACAATAAAGTTTTTGAGTATAGTATTTAAAAATTATAAATTTTAATATAAAGTTTTTGAGTTCATTAATTTGATCATTAAGCTCAAAAAAGTTAAAATAAAACTCAAAATACAAGATTAAAATGTAATTTATAAACTTTAAAAAGCTCGAAAAAAATGCATAAAAACTCAAATTCATACAAGTCTGAGGTAGTACATCCGATGTATAATCCTTTTTCTCAAATAAATCCCCCAACTTACTTTTTAACTTGCATATTGTGATAATGACATTATTTGTCTTTAGTTTGCAACGGATAATATAAAATGGAGTAAATGGACTTTCTTACGCAATTAATGTGTTGTGAAAAATCAAAAGATGCATGGTGGCATTGATATGACGCATGAAGGTATGATGGACATGACAATGCTGTAGCTTTCTTTATATGATAACGGCTTTCCAACTCCCAGTGCTGTGCATGTGCTCCTTCAACTCTCTACTTTTATCAACCTACGCTTCCTTAGGCTTCCTACTGTTAAATGGTACGCACTTTTACACTGCAGACTACAGGTACAACATCCGGGGGCTGGTTTAGGAACCACCAGGGACGGCTATTTTTACTTGAGTTTACGCACGCTATGATATTATTTGTTCGCTCCGGTTGACATTTCTCGCCCTCTCTAACCGAAAATCCTCACTTTGTCATTACGTTCATTCGTCATTCATTTCATATTTTTTTATCAATTAGTCTTGCTTGTGATGGGTCTATCCGTACTATTATTTGTTCGCTACCCCATATATAAAAATATTATCAATTTCGCTACCCCATGTAATTTATAATATGCTTAATCAATCTATACTGTTTATCCTAATAATAAATTACTGATTTATTTCTTGAATAAACAAGATGTAAAATAAAAGATCATATATAGTTAATATTAAAAATGGTAATGAAGGAAAAGAATGATTGAATAATAGTAATACACAAATTCTCATTTGTGACGGACACTATCCGTCGCAAGCTTAAGACGGATACCATATTCTCTCACAAAATACCCATTAAGGGTGAGTGGAGAAGCACATGGGGGTGCCCACCTTGTCCCCTCTACCCATTTCCTCTCACAAAATACCCGTCGCAAGATCCGATCCGTCGCAAGCAAGACCTACTGATAGTAATATTAAAATGGTATTGATGATTCTAACCAGCAGGGATAAACTGGTTTAACATAAAACTAGTTTTTAACCCGTGCAAAAAATGCACGAGTTTGATAGTCGACATTTGAAAGAAAAAATCAATATATAAATACGATACAAATATATAATTTTTATTTGCAGTTGGAGTTTTTATTTGTAATTTTTTTATGTTTTTTTTTTGTTTTTTTATTAGAAATATTTAGTCAAACAAATGTATAACTTGAGCAATTAACAAATATATAATCTATATATAATCTATGTTTTTGTACAATAAGAGCCATTGGAATCATAAGATTAGAGTGCAATGAAATGCACCACAAATCTATTCATATGAGATAAATTAAATAAAGACTATAGAACATGAAGGTCCCTACCCAAAGAAAATTTTTTTCAACTCCTAAAAAATGGGGACCAATAAGAGAGTTCTAAATGTTTATCCTTTTATACTATGTAGATAGTATAAAAAGTTTTGTGACAAGTTAAAATTATTTGAAAAGATTTTTTTTTTCCGTAGCGGTAAAGTTATAATCTTGCTATTAGTCCATCGCTCCTTTCGCTAGCTCATGTGCCAACTTATTAAAGTTGCGAGGAATAAAACTAAAACATAAACAGTAAAAGAAAGGTAACAACGCTTCAATATCCCTAATGATACCGACCGTCATATGTTGAGGTTGATCAACACCCGCTATTTGATTAAGGACCTGGAGACAGCCAGATTGCACATGAAGGTGAGTGATTGCTTGATTTCTTGCCCATTGAAGTACTCCTCACATACCAATTGCTTCAGCTTGTGATGCACACTCAGCTTTCGTCTTGATGTCATTTGTGAAAAAGGGAATACTATTTGAGCCATAAGTTACCCATCCATATGAAGCTCGTATATTGGCTGACCAAATAACATCAACTTTAATGCGGATAATATTGCACCCTGATTCGAAAAGAAAAAAATATTGAAAACTATTAAATGCCACAAACTCATAAACAAAGAGGTCGCACTCTAAGAGAAATTAATCTTGCACAAGTGTAAAAACGACCTAACGAACTTTCCATAACCGCTTCCAATGAGTTTTCGTGATATTCAATGAATGATCATTTGTCCCTCTCATATTCTGTGTAATGTTCTCTCCTTGTAGCACATAGATAAGAACTTATACATATATGATATATTTCTTTAATTCTTTTGTTAAAGTGTCAAGATAAGGGTGATAATTAATAATGTGGCACGGTATGTGATGAAACGCCATATGTGACAGAGAATCTCACTAACACTCAACACTACACTAACAAGTATTCTCGTTAAGGCAAATATTTCAGTCGATACATTTGACATTTTATTGTTAAAAATCGTCATCACTTAATAAATCCAAGTGATTAATATTTCATCTGTTGCATTTAATTTGTTTCTTTACGTTTACTTTTTTTGCACAACGATTAATATGTATATATATTGAATTACCATTATGTCCTCAACTCCACATCTGTGTGGAAAAAAATAATATGGTCATTTAATTGCTTAAGTGTTTTTCATAAAGGAAAATGTAAAGAAATAAATGAAACGAACTAAAAAAGGAATGCTTAATAAAGGGCAGTTTTTCTTGCTTCAGACTGACCATTTTGGTCTGAAGAAATAAAATTAGATTTAGTATTTTTATTTTATAGTTAAATGTGACCGCTCTTGAAAAACAGGTCACATAAAATGTGATACTGAATGTACACATATATGGCCGTCTGAAGCTTCTAACGAAAAGTGACGGTTTGAATGAACATAAGAAGTACTCCCTTCTATTCACTCGTATCTTCCCTCTTTCCTTATTTGGTAAGTCGGATTTTCTTCTCTCTTTCCCTTTTTGGATGTGAGGTTGTATGTTTTGTATGGTACAAAATCATTTGTATGTGGGGTAATGTGTTTTGTGTGGTTCAAATTAATTTCCTTAATTCTTGTGCGGAAAATCTACTATATACTAATCCACAAACATTTAGAGCATTTCTATTGGCTGCAGGAATTAAGGAATAGTGGGCCCCACATCAAAACTAAAACATTAATTACCCTCTCTCCTCTTCTGATTTATTTAGACTATGTTTACATATTTACAAACTCTGTTTACATATTTTATTTTCATACACAATTCCATAATTTTTTTCATATTCCATGATTAAAAAAAAAATTATAAACTAATAATTTCATGCAAAACAAAGTCCAAAAATTAAAATTACAATACTCTTGCAACTAAAAAAAATAATTTCAATTTCAAACAATTAATAATTAATAATTAATAATTAAAATTACAATACTCTTGCAACTTAAAAAATTTCTCAGACGGAACTATAAATTGCTTGATGAGACGGAACTATAAATTGCTGGATGAATATACCTGTAAAAAGGCAACACTCGATTAATAATAAAAAAAAACAGAACAAAAGTAGATTATTAATAATCAAAATAAAAAAATAAAAAGAAAAAACAAGAAAAAAATTGCTCATTCTCCATACGAGGGATATATATAATCAGAAAAGGGGCAAGAAAAAAATGATAATCCTAATTTATAAAAAGTGCTCATTCTCGATGAAAAAAATTGAAAATTACGACATGCATTACGAGAATCGTATGTTCTGGAAGCAGCACAAGTGCACAAATGTTTCAGTCATTAGCAATTAATTTATTAATTTATAATTTATTTATATACAAAATGTATACATTAATCATAACTCTTATAGATAAAAAAAAGATAATCTCCTATATATAAAAGCTAAGTCTTTTAGGGAGTTTTGATTGGTTTCTTGAATTATGGGGTAAAAAATTGACTTTTCTTTTCCAAGTGCTTCCTTTTTCCAGGAATTTTAATTTCCTAGTCTACATTTTTACAATCTGATAGTATACAATTTATAACATGTCAACTTTGGAATAACATAGTTTTTGAATATAAAGATTGAGAAACCATTATAGTTCTTATAAATATGAAAATGAAAATTAATATTTTTATAACAGAATTTCTATAAAGTAATGAATAATGATGAAACAATAATATTCCTCAATTGAATGGTCCATTAAAAATTGTGCAACTCACAAAATTTTAATAGTGGCACGAAGTATTAAATTTTAATTGCTTTGATTTAAAAAATATAAAACCGTTAAGAAATAAAAAGGTAAAAAATAAAATTAAAATCATTATAAAAATATTTCTAATATATAATAGACCCAGTTGGAAAAAAAAATGAAACTTGAACAATGTAAATAAATATTTATAATTGCATGCAGGTAAAAAAAAAAAAACAAATAAATGAAATGAAACAATTGTATGATAATTGAATAAAGAGTTTCAATTAAATATTATAATGATTACTGATTAGTAACTTAAACCATATACCAACAAATATCCAATTTTTGACTTATTTATATTGGCAAGACATTGAACATTTAACGATAGCGTCTATCATTACGTACGACCCGTGCATTGTTTGCACGAGTTTAAAACTAGAGGTAAGAAGTGACTGAATATGAGTGAGTAATTAATTGAGAAAAAGAAAGTGGGAATTAGGGTGTGGATGAGAAATAGATAACGGGAGTACGGCCTAGGTGGATGAAAATATCCGATGGTAGGTTCGGGTGGCACGTCCTTTGGCAACAAGTTGGCATCCCCATCCACTAAAGTAGACAAGACTAGAGTACTTCCTTATTCTGCTTTCTTGTTGCTGCGCCGAGAAACCCGGGACTCGTCCTTCCTCCCATAGTCCCACTCCTTACTTCTCAACCCATGTGCCTCCCATTTTTTTTTATTATTATTTTCTTTACCTTTTTCTCTTTTACTAATCAACGATATAATTCATCAATCTTTAAACGGAAAATTCACATGACTAGAAAAGTAGAAATGGTTTCCATGACGAATTTGATCACTCAGATGGATTATTGTACACTTGTCATCCACTAGAAAAAAGACAACAATTAACCGGAACTGAGAGAGCTTACTCAAAATGGCTACACAATAAAAACAAACAACAACATCATCATCATCAAAGTTTTAATCCCATCTATAAGGCACACCCCTTGCCAATATAAGAGAAAAAAACAGTGTTAATTCTAAAATAATTTCATGGACTAAAATAAATTGAAGTGGCAAGTGACAATAGTAAAAATTGTATAAATTTCATCGAGTCCCACAAACGAGTAGTACAATAAACATTGGTTACATTGCACTAAAATAAAATAAAAAAAGTCTAAAATTCTGAATTGTAAAGATTCCATGTAGCCAAATAAAATAAAATGGAGTACAAATTAAATTACTGTACTATTCAGTACTACAACAGTGCCTCGGGATCACCAAAAAATATTAAATAATCACAAATTAAATACTACTCCTTATCAATCAAATCATATGATTATTATAATCCCCTTAATAATTCCCAAAATAATAAAACCTAGAAATACCGGAGCCACATAATCGGGTCGGGTCAAATAAACGGCGTTAACAAAACCCCGCCGCAACAACGTCAAATAAACGGCGTTGAGTAGGAAATAACGGAGTCTTAAAAGTAAGAGAGTGGTATAAAAGATCACATCACTGCAGTAAACTCAAAGTTTTTTTTTTCTCTTTTATAGGAGAGAGAAACAAACTAACACAGTTCTACTGCAGAAGCCATTTTTACGAGGAGAGAGAAACAAACAAACAAACTATAGAGATCCAATTTAATTTTTTTGTTGTTTCATTAATTTTCTGTTAATTTATTGTAATTTCGATAAATAACAGTTGCATGATTTGGATGAGTTGAGAAGAATTTATTGGAAAAGGTTAGTGTTTTTTTGTCGATGTCAGATCTTAAATTGTACTCGCTACATTCGAGTCGATTCTATACGTTTGTTTAATATATGTGCGTGTATTATCGTCGAACGTATGAAATTGAATTGAACGGAGGAGGAAGCATTTGAATTCTCGTAGATTTAATTGTTATTCAACTGAATTATGCGTGGTTTAGCCGAATTACGCTTAATTCAATCAGTTTTCTGCGATTTCAATCGATAATTTGACTGTTCCAGGTTTTTTTTGCTGAATTATGCGCAATTCGAGTTTGTTTGATTGAAATATGCGTAATTTAGTCATTTATCGCATTTCCGAAGCATAATTCTCATCGATTTATTTGTTATTCAACTGAATTATGCTTAATCTAACTGAATTATGTGTTTTTAGCTGAATTACGCATAATTCAATCCGTTTTTTGCTATTTTGATCGATAATTCAAGTTTTCCATATTTTTCTTACTGAAATATGCATAATTCAATCAAATTTCGGCAATTTGGATCGATAAATCGAGTTTTCTAGGTTTGTTCTTGCTGAATTATGCATAATTCAAGTTTATTAGACTGAATTATGCATAATTGGGGAATTTATCGCATAAATGATGCATAATTGAGGTTTTGTTACTGATTTTTATTACAGATTTGCGGGAGGATCAGTTGTTAAGTTACATAATCAAACTGATAAAGACGACGAGAAGAAGATGAAGTGAATGAATGTAGTCGACATCAGATCGTCTTCATATTAATCGAAGAGTTATTAACATGCAAAATTGAGTTAAAGAGTAATTTAATTGCATGTTATAATTATTGGATCCGGGACCTTCTGATTCATAAAGTTCCTTTGGAGACATCTGATAAAATTGGAACGATACATATATTTTTCTTCCATGGAGCTCCCTCAATTTCGTCCCTTTGGTACCGCGCAAGGTAGTCTTAATATTTCTTTGTATTAATATACGAGTACATCTATCGAAATGAATATTTATTTAAGGTAAAATTTCTGGTTTTGTTTAAAGTATGGTTTTAATGTATGAATTTATGTTGAAATGTTCCAGATAGGAAGGCAACACATGACTTCCTCTCTCTCAACTCACATTCATCAGTTAGGCAAGATCCAAGGCCTTCTCATGGTAAAGAAATCTACTATCTTTCTTGATATTTTAAAAGAAGTGTTATGAAATTGTGTAGTTGAATTTAAAAATTTAGCTTTTGGATTGGTGGGGTGTTTTGTCCCTTTATGCATGTGACTTAGGTGAGTGATGAGTGTGTGTTATATAAATGTAAGGATATATATATTCATTACTTTATCATTATTGATATATGCATTACCGCTAAAATAAAGGTCGGACTAGGGAGCGAATGAGATAATCAGTCTATAACAAAAGGGTCCATGTGATGACCATCGAATCGAATATTTATATATATGCCTTTTGCTCTATCAAATCCCTATATCCTGTGGTGTGTTTGTATGTATGTTGATTACGAGGAAATGAGGGATGCATTATGTTATGATGATTCTCTATTTCATTACGTAACTGAGACTTGTTTTGTTGACGTGACATATGAAATGGGATAGACGATCTAACTTAATTGATCGGTTTTATTCGCTAACGTACTATACAGAATGGGATAGAGGATCTAACTTGTTAGGAATTGCCGAATATGCTAGGTGATTTCCGTTGTAGGTTGGTAATATACTAGAGGCCATTGAGGGGTTTGATTTTGGGCCCAAATCAGGTAATGATGGATATGAGTTAGTGTGCTGTGTGCCATATCACAGAAATAGCAAGGTGGGCAGAAGTTAACCACTTAGGTCTTGACAAGTGGGCCGTGGTGGTGGCGGCCCATATGATGTTGAGGGGACATGAGACTGACTGATGTAACCTGCGGCCCAATTCACACATTTGAAAAAGTCATCTGTGAGGTGGGTCTTAAGAGAGTAATAACGCACGCTCTTGATTTGGATGTGATGTATTAAGGAGGCATTTATGAATGAAAGAGAACTTGAGTTGTTTGTTTTGTACGTTTTCAGTATTTGGATTTTAGCTTTTGTCACTGTAATTTGGACAAAGAATGTAAACACAGTGACCTTGGAACATCTTTAGTCCAGATTTTGTTCATGCATTAAAGCTGATGGTTTCATTTGAGGTTTTATTCATATCATCAAATTTAGTATTTTCTTAGGTGAAATGCCATGTTGGTGATATGTCGAACAAACGCTTATTTAATACTACCTCGGTAAAATATTTTCCTATCTTATGACATAATATAATTGAGGTTCTTGACGCTGTTTTAAATGTCAAAGAGCTTAAACGGTCCTGGAGTGAAGATGATATATGCCGTAGTGTTTTGTGATGATGATGATGATAATGTCTATGTGGTCTGTTATCATTATCAGAGAGTGGTAAATCATAGTTTGATAGTTTGATTAATTGTGTTTCACATTGCTATTGGAAGTCGTCACATCGTGATTTCATTTAAGGACTCTGTAGTCGTCTATCTTTCCGATCCATTTTAAAACTCTTATCGTTATATATATTTCTGTGATTATTTAGTTGGATAAATTGTTTACATTAGAATTTTGGTAGAAGAAGTATTGTGCCTGGCTGTCAGGCCATCTCTCACTTTGTTTGGTCTAGATGAGACAACAATATAACATTGACGATCCGACCAAGGCTTCTCCGGCAGTTGCATTTGGTAATGTAAATATTTTTCGGGATAGATTGTTTGGCTGTTATAGCATATAGTGCATTGCCTTGTCCACCAAAATTTGTCGTATAACATAAAAGTTGTAACTTTTAATCATTTATTACATTTGCAGTCTCAGGAGATTCTCTTAAAACTCACGATTTCCTCCAACCATTAGAGGTAGAACAATCGAATGGAGCCAAAGAAGACATTGCTGTTGATATTAATGTTAAGCCTCATTCAGTAGGCCCTCCACCTTCAGTTGTAGAGCATCTATTGCCTGGAGGGATTGGAACATACAGCATAAGTCGCCTTCCCTACATTACTCAAAAGGTGCCCAAGCCAGAAGAGAATGGCTTGCCGGTGGTTTCAGTGACCAGCAGTGATAGAAATGATGATAATTCAAACTGTAGTTCTTATACAGGAGGCAGTTTCATGTTGTGGGACGAGTCAGCAACAAAAAAAGGAAATACAGGAAAGGAGAATTTGGGGAGTGTAAATTTGGTAAAAGGTAAGCACATTGTCCGTAACTTAAATGTCCCAATGTTGTGTCAACTGTCAAATACTCGTGCACAACTTTTGTAGACAGTTATCTGCCTATGGATGCACTTTCCTTTTAAGTATTTTTGATCGTTTTATGTTGCATTCCCTTGCACTCGTTATAAACAGATCCAACAAAGATTAGCCATTGGCCATTGGATCGACCGTCACAGTCATCTTCCAACCGCCGTAGTAGCGTCAGTCCCCTCTCGTCTTCCCAGTGAGTCACTTGTGCTGTGCTGTTCTTCACTCCGAATATCAATGTTTTAAATTCTATGGATAATAAGGAATTCAAAAATGTGACAGGGCACCTGCGCAGAAGAGTCAAAGCTTCATGGATATGCTGAAATCCGCAAAGGGGTCTCATTCCATGGAGGAAGAGGATGAAGAAGATTTGAATATAAAAAAGGAAAGCAGCTCTTCTCAAAGAGGTTGGTTGCCTTAATGGAATTTTTTCCTACTTGGTGAATACTCATTTTGATATATTCAGTACAGACATAAAAAGGGTTTTAATCGATTTGGAGCAACTATATTGCAGGAGATTTGCGAGTGAAAGTTGATGGAAAGAACAGTGATCAAAAGGCTAACACTCCAAGATCTAAACACTCTGCAACAGAGCAGCGGCGAAGATGCAAGATCAATGACAGGCAAGTTTACCTTAGGCCCTCATAAGTGATAGAATGATAAAACAATTGCATGAAGGGTTCATGATGAAGCCATTAACAGGGCTGCATACATTAACTTGAAGCACAAGCATGAGTGCACAAACTGTAGCAATAGTCTAGATCATGTTTTCAGGTATAGTGTAAATGGACCTATATTGCCGAGACTCGATTGGAAATACCCGACCGAGGTGCATATCCAAGCGTTCGACATGGCTGATTTATATGGAAAAAAGAATCTCATGTTTTTGTATCAAAATGAAGAGTCCTAGTGTTATACCCATATGTCCAAGTGCCGGACATAGGTAAGTAAGGTAATATGAAGAACCAGAGTAATAAAGAAAATATCGTTTCCTTGATTAACTTGATCAATTTTTTGGAGTGATTTTCGCCACACTTGGCCTGGAATGTTTTTGTTCCTTTTTGTTCCAAACAAGGATTTTTGGGGTGTTTTCTCGAATTGCTAACTAACATTTTGTAAAGATATGAAATTTTGTCTTTCGTTCAAATTGAAAATTTTTAAGTGGACCTTTATCGGGGCTTCGGAAGTTTGCATTTAGTATGTAATGAACTTATAATTTATGTTCGCAGGAATAAAAAATAATTTCTACCTTAAGCCTACGAGCCTTTGAATGCCGATCACTAAAGAGAAAAGTTTGTTTTTCCCTTTTTTGATTCAGGGTTAAATGAGTGTATTTAAGTATTAAATTGATCGTAATTGTTACACTGGATCTGCAAGAATGGAAGTGTACTTCGGAACACCTTAGGATCCCCCTTCCTAACAGGACGAAAAATAGAAATATTGAGAAAAAGTTGGGAGTTGGAGTAAATACTCTTTGCCTTTGTCTAAATCTTGGTTCTTTTCCCCTCCAAAAAAATACAAAAAAAAAATCCTTGGTGCTTACTATGTGATTCTGATCTTAATAATATCTTTGCAGATTTCAGACGTTGAGAGAGCTTATACCTCACAGTGACCAGAAGAGAGACAAGGCATCATTCCTATTAGAGGTTTGCCCAAACACTACATTCTTTCATTGTTTGAGAATTTTTTCAGTTACTGAGGTTCACTCATTCAACTTCTGGCATTTATGTAGGTCATCGAGTACATTCAGTTTCTACAGGAAAAAGTCAATCGATATGAAGGGCCATATCCTGGATGGAGCAGTGAACCTGCCAAATCAATTCCATGGGTAAGTTTCTGAAAGCATTGGAGATACTGTTAGAGCCTTGGATACTTAAGCTTAGTGGCTTCAAATCACGCGGTATGATAAATTTTGCTGTTTCTTTGACTACTTATATTCAAAGTATAGAATCAGTGAGTCATGTATGGGACGGTCTCACATGTGAAACCAGCCCACCTCATCATTCGCCTTTAAATCTAGGGTTAATTGGTTGGTCTCACCTCTAAACCCATCTCATATAATATTATGCCTTGGTATAATCATTTTTTCCCTTATAAATTTTCACGGGATTGACGCAGAGTAACAACCATGGGCCATGTGAAACCCTTGTGGATCAACCTCGACTTGCAAATGGCGTTACCAACCCTGTACTTATGTTTGGTGCAAAGCTTGATGAGAAAGCCACAATTGCTTCACTAAACATTCCTAGGAATGGCCGAGAGCAGGCAGAATATAGTATGACTAATTCTATCAAATTCAAGACAATGGATCAACAATCTGGAATGGCACCAAAGGCCATGCAGCCAGATGTCCAGCCTTCTTTCAGAAATAGTTGTGCAGTAGCACAACCTCTCACTAGAACCCCAGATGGCGGTGATGCATTTCTCCCTCTGTTGGAGTTACGCCAAAGTGGAACTTCTGAATGTGAGGCTTCTACTGCTGGTGTTAAATTGAAAGATCAGGAACTGGCTCTTGAAGGTGGTACAATTAACATCTCTAGCATTTACTCTCAAGGGTAAGTTATACGTCCTTTGCCGACCTCACTCGGCTCATATCTTTGCTTGGTAGATGTAAATTTAAGATAAACAACTTCCAAGGATAAATCATTTTTCATTACCTTAAGGGCTTGTTTGGATGAGAGGTTTTGGAGGGAAAGTAGGGGAAAGGGAGGGGCACAAAATCCTTTGTTTGGATGACATTTGAGATAGGAGGGAAATGGAGGGGGAGGGATCCTTTTTCCCTCCTCCAAAGAAAATAAAAATCTCTCCCGTATAGGAAAGATTTGGAGGGAAATTGTATCCAAACACGCATCCTCCTTTGCCCCTCCCCTCCCTTTCACTCCTATTTTGTTATCCAAACAAGCCCTTGTAAGAGTGTCTAAGAAGGCTACCTCACATAGTGGGATATGGTTATGTTAATCGGACTTGTTTAAAAGTATTGGATACCGGTGTGTCCAAATATAAAATTCGGCTACTTTTATGAAATATATCCATATGTTTTTGGTTTAAAATGAGGTCTCCAACTGTCGTACCAGGTTTGAGTGTCGAGCGTTGAATACAGCTACTCGAAGTCATAGAGAGTAAGAGTAATATGGTTTATGGCCTTATGGGGAAGGTTGAGCTCGGCAGCCTTTTCTAGCAGTGATAGAAAGTCCTTCCAATTGATTATGACTGCTAGTCAGCTAGTAATCTACTTCATGAAAGAAAAGTGCATTACGTTTAAACTCTGAAGACTTGAAAACAACTAGTCTTTGGCTACATCAGAAATGACTTGACATCTTGAGACGATGAAATTCGTACATTTATAGAATTCTCTGTGCAGTACATGAGCCTCTGTTTAGTTATTTGCGTTAAGAATCCATTTCCCTTTTCAATATAGTTGTTGACAAAGTCAGGCCTTTAGTTTCATTGTTTTAAAATTTAATAATCTCAGACTACAAATCTACTGTATATGGTAATGAGTGCATCAGTGCATGATTGGAGCAGTTGCATTATTAAAAAAGGAATGCTGTAGATTATTAAGTGCAATGCCTGCCGCCTGGCACCGCCTTGCCACTTAGACTTGGGAACTTTCTTGTATCAATTTATTAAATGGAGTGAATGTTTCAATCTTGTGGACCGAATATATGTACTAAATGCTAAGATTATTTTTTTCTTCTTATGTTTCTGCTGACCTGCACGTATGCTCATTTCAAACAGGTTGCTGAACACTCTAACCCGAGCTCTCCAGAATTCTGGGGTAGATTTGTCACAAGCTAGCATATCAGTCCAAGTTGACATAGGAAAGCGGGCCAAAACGAAACAAAGTACCTCCGATCCAACCCCAAAGGTACACCATCCAACTCTTAAAATCTCTTGGGAGTTAACTTCCCTGCCAGCAGACTTAATGTTTCATAACTCATACGGAGTATAACTTTTTTTTTTTTTCACATCCAGAATGTCGAGGCTCCCTACAACAACTCATTATTGCAACGTGGTAGAGTCGAAAACATGAGCAATGAGTCAGATCACGCGGTCAAGAGGCTTAAGACTGGCTAAATGTAGATTCTTCTGCTTTGTTCTCACATCATTTTTTGCGGCAAGGCATCTCCCAGCTCTTTTGTGGTTAATACTTAATTATATACATACCAGCCCCATGGATCAAGAGTGACGGGTTGAGAAGTTGAGCCAAACTGTACATTGTTATTAATTTTAGCCCTTGCTCTTTGGGTGACATTACATGAATGAATAGGTAGAGTAAAGTGACAATATTCTTTGGTGTTAGATATTTGATTTTTGCAACTTATACATCAACAACAATAGATGATGTATTAGTATGAGCTTCTGAGCTTCCATTTGACACCTTGACTCATTCTTTGACGCATTTCTTGACCCATTCTTTTGCTTCTCCGTTATGATGTAATTGTGAAAGCCGACAGTTATAGACTAATACGTAATACATGCTTCAACAAGGTTGAACCTTTTCGAATCCCAGTTTCTCTAGTTCATGTTGAAATTTGAATTCGTTTATATACTCTGCTAAATAAATATTGCTATTGCATTTTTCCGATGCCCCAAAGTTCTGCTGCATGAATTTTCTGTTGGGAACCATAGCAAGCTCACTCGTACTATAAACTGAGTACTGGGTTGGCAATCAATGAGAAAAACGAATAAACATTACTCAAGAAAATCTCAGATGAGGAATCAGTTGGCGGATTCTGGAAAGTAGTCGGAGATCACTGCAGCTTATTGCAGAGAAGTATAGGGCTAGACAGATTCATACGTGGGTTATCATGAGCGGACATAGTAGCTTAGTAGGAATTGGTTAATGGGTTTTCAGGGTCGACTGTGGATGGTGGTGGGATTAAAGTGGGGTCGCGTACTACTGTGCTAGAGGTGAACTAGGAAGGAGATGATAGAGAAGCTCAGAAGCTGAAGCATGCGTAAGGGTAAGACTGTAATTTACTTTTGAAATACATAGAGATGAACAAATGATCGAGATAAACCGAGTTAAAGGGAGTTTAATTTTTGGCCAAATTTGCTAAGTTGTTACACTGTGATCTCGAGAGCCCCGTACTCCTTTCACCTTATTAATCACATTGACTTAAACATACTACAAAGTTCATCTATACACAAATCAAAATCAACCTAATTCCATTTAAAGACGATGACATATTCACTTAAACCTCGACGTCAAACCGATTTACACAAGGAATGTAAATGAAGATTGTCCAAAACTCGAAATAATCATAAGTGACATTGCCAAGAGAGTGATCCGGGCCATGAAGGGCAACAAACCATCATTCTATATACGATAAGGAAAGGATGCACACAAAATTCTACAGGGAATCATTAAACTGAATAAATGCAGTTATGGGGACAGCTGAGAAGGAAACTACCCTACCAGTAACAGTACTCTTTGAAGGGCCAATGGAGCACTATAAGTCTATAACCTCGTACACGGGTAATAAAAATCCTATACACCCAAGATTTACTCCCCACCCACCAACGTCCTTCCTCCAGAATACACGTCTTATATGTCTCTGACATGACTTCAAGTTTAACGGGTGTTGGGTTACCGGTATCGGTGCTTTGGACATGACAAGAAGTTTCCATCTTCTCAAATTCCTATATTCTCCATGAGCGGAACAGCAGTGTCACGGTTTGGATTCTTTTGTGTGCTCATCTTCCTGTCAGCGACGACACTATTAGAGAAGAGATCAAGGGTGTATATATAATTATATAAACAAGAGAGGTCTAGGCGGGAATAATCTGAGCTTAGATCTAGCATGACAGTCTTACAAGTTACAACCATAGACCCTTCAATCTGCACATTTTGAAACAGCTAGGCCAATTTAGAGTTTTCGATCTAACAAACATGTCATTGGCGAGTGCAGGTAATGGACTCGACTCAAGTACTGCGGGTCTCAGGGTCATCGCGAGTTCAAGTTTCACGTGTGTTGTTATCGCCTTAACGGGCCATTTTGGGTATTGTTTAAACTATAAATTATCATAATCAAAATATGCCCAATTTAAACAGGACAACGGCAATAATAATTAGTACAGATTTGACTTACCGAGCTTTCACCAATCTTGTCAAAGTCATCATCAAGGCCAACATCATCTTCATCATCTGGAAAGCACACATGAACGAGAAAACATATTCTTGTATAAATACACGGGACACAAATATTGACAAATGACAATCCTACTGTCTCCACTAGACCCCACTAGACCTGTCAAAATCTAACCCGACCTGACCCGATTTTTACAGGGTCAAGACCCGAAAATCTTGAAAACTAAGTGTGCTTGTAAAAAGAATAAACTAAAGACTAAGAAAAACGTGAAAACCAAGATTAAAGCGGCAAAAATAGGTTTGTAAAACAAAAAAGAGTATAAGTCGTTTTTTTAAAAGTAAATATATAAATTTTTAAGTAAAAATGATAAAAGATAAGTAATATTTAAATAAAAAATTTCGATTAAAATAATGGTAAAAAAAGACCTTGGGAAACTATGTGGAGAATTCGGACTCTAACCCAACCCATATTCAAACCGACCCGTTTGACAGGATTAGTCTCCCCTATAGTTGCTTTACAGGGAGAAGGAAACTCAAACTACATTAGGCACGCACTGATATAGGTATAATATGTTCTCCCACAAGATTAAGAGAATGGCGGAATGAAAAATGCACCTGGTCCTTCATCACTGTCGCCAAGGTCTCCCAGAAGAAATACATCCAAATCTTGCTCAGTAGATGACCTTGCATTCTGTAGTGGCTTAGCAGGTTGTGCTCCATCTGGTTTAGACACTGAAACACCTTTGGCAAGTTCTTGTTCCTTTGCCCTGTCAGCCTTTTCTTGTTCAGCAGCCTTTACCTCTGCCTGCTCCATGTACTTCTTTTCATAACTGATCGTAGCCATGAGAAGAAAAATAAAGAGGAAGCTGAGTGAAAGGTAATACAACATTACCACAGTGACTAAAAGGCTACCCCAAATGGCGGGGTGAGGTTACTTCGAGATATGTAGCAACAAAACACATACACACCCAATGGAGCCATAACTCGCTTATTTTGAGTCATCCACAACAATTCGTCACCGGCAGAATATTTCCCACAAAAATAGTTCTTATTCCTCAAATTTTCTAGGATTTACTGTCTTTGCCTGCAACGTCCACAACTCCCAAGTCAAAAATAGTTTCAAGTAGTACCAGAATGGAAATCCTCCTGTACCGGACGTCAAGAACTAAAGGAACATCGAGCACGTATAATTTGACTGAAACTCCTTGTTTTGTTAATATGCCCGGTTATGCTACGGAGACTTAAATCATCCCTTAGAAGAGGATCCAGCCAGTAGCATTGGCAAGTGTCAACTCAGTCGACATTGAGTATCAAAACAGTTTACTCAATGAGCCGCAAATAACCACTGAGAAGTGCGAACTTGCGATCTGATTAGCTTTACTTCAACCTTAATTGGTACTAGTAATGCCTAAAGCCGTACTGGGGTTGGGACGAGATCTCCTTCGCTCATGTTCACATATTGACATTACCACCTAACAAGAAAAGGAGAAAAAAAAAACAATTCCACTACCACTTTCCTTACCAGTAGATAGGGTTTTCACTATTCATTTTAGTTAATCCTAAGATACCAAGCATAAACAATTACTAAAAGTGAATTCAACAACAGTGCTAACGACGAACTCAAGGAAACCCCTGTGAACAAGTAACTTACGGAGCTACGTGGCTGTTGACAAGTAGAAAGTATATCCTCCAGAACTTCCTTTCTTTCATTATGCGTGGGCAGAGATCATAGCGTAACTTTGAGATTTCCTGCAAGATACGTTTGCAATAAGATATCTACAGCTACAAAGCGAAGGATACGCACTGACGGACACATATAATAGCCCACCCGGTGACATTGTAGAGAGGATAATCCAAAGAAATTGACACAGAAAGTGAGTATCATAGACAGGAGGAATTTATGTTGAATTTTACTCATAATTAAAACAACTAAAAAAGGTTGAGTAGAGGACAACCCTAAAGGTAAGAATCACACTACATCAACCTAAAAAATTACGAACAAGTTGATTATTGTAAAGTTTTACCCATGCCTGTCCTCCCTATCCTCTTCGATGGTCCATCATGCTCAAGTGAAGAGTGAAGACATAAACAATCAAAATACATTCATTAAAACTAATAAAATGATGACCATGCACCCCTTCCTCTTTCCCTAAACCAAAACATTAGAAGACATATACACGATACTACCTTTACTGTGGAAAGCACAAGTGTGGCATGTCGTGCCTGCCACTTTGTAAGATCCTGCTGGACATTGGAGACTGTAGGAACATCTGACACCTCAGCATCATCTAGCACAATGCAAGAAAACTAATTAGAAAAGACTAATTTCTTAAAATGGGAAGAGAGAGGTTCAATAAAAACAAAGAAATGCTAAGACTATAATAACGACACCTTTTCATCATACCACGACTCAAGAGCACAAGCTCGACTCTCTTCATCACCACACTAAGACAAGCACCATCCCAGTATGACTGTATGAAGAAACAGATGTGCAGAGATACCAATGATATAACTGGACTAAAGCCAAAGAAACAGGGGGAATAACTTGCTACCAAATCTAGTACTTATGGCCTAGGGGTAACTTAAAGATCAATGCCAATGTGTCAAAACTCAACCCATAAAATTAGTAGATCCAAAGTATCAGTAAAATCAACACCATGCTAACCCGAAGAAACCTAACGATTGAATAGAACTGCCCTATAACATCTACTGATTCCTTAAAAACAGTGTGCATCTCGTTACAGAGTAATCAAATAAGAATAGCCTTTGTAGTTAACTCTACTTCTATCTTCTCATAATACAACAGTAACAACACTGCTACTCAAGTGAAGGTATGCCGGTATGGAAAATGAGATCATTCCGAAATAGAGCTTCCCAAAGAAATTCTCTTTCTTTATCATCCAACACCAGCGACAGCAAATTAGGTGTTGCAGACAATCACCCATCTATATCAATCACTACAAGATCAATCCAACCTTAATTACATTACACAATCAAAATAAACTACGAAAAACAAACAAAGATTCAAGTGATAAAGATTGCAATCGGAAACAACCTATAAACAACAATCAAATGATCAAAATGCTTTCAAAAACTACCACCACCATAACGACATTACCCCAGTGTCTCAATGGCTCCCGTAAATTGCAGGGTAGGGGGGTAAAGGGCGGTTTCCGAATTACCCAAGATGAAAAACTACCCACATCATAACAAACCGATCAAACCCCAAGATAACAAAGACCCATCTAATCAAAATACAATTAAATACTACCCACATTACCAAAATCCAAAGAAATCACAAAATGATCAAGACCCACATGATAAAATCACGATCAAAACATACCATAAAAAAGAAGACAGAAAAATGAGTACCAGGAAGAGGGAAATCCTTGAAAGTGTTAAAAGTAATGCTTTGAACAAAATCCCTCAATTCCTCGGTAACACCAAAGCTATTAAGCTCCTCAAACGACACCGTATCAGCCGTGTTATCCAAAGAAACAACAGAATTATCAAGAAGAGAAAGAGATTTGATCTGATCAGCACGCTTCAAGGCTTCAGCTTTGATCTGAATAGAAGCTTCAGCAGCCAAATCTTTGGATCTTTTAGCGGTTTCGGAGACGATATCGGCAATGCGAGAGGTGGTGACGAAGGAAGAGGTGAGTTCTTGTGATTTTTTAGCAGCTTCTTTTGTGAGTTCTTGAGATTTCTTCGCTGCTTCTTCTGCTAAACTCTTGGCTTTGTTCCAAAACTCCATTTTTATGGAGGGATTCTGATGAAATCAGTGTTTGTTCGTTTGTTTATTGAATTGAGATTTAGTTTTCTGGGGAAATTGATTTGATTTGATCAGGAAATGGTCGTGATTAGAGTTTGGAGAAAAGAGAGGGAGAAAAAAAAATACTTGTGGGATTTGTGGGAGGGTCAATAATCACGTGAGTTCCACCACTTGGATATCCAAATGACCAAATGACATTAAGTCGTGCTTAAGAGGGTCATTATTCGTTTAAGTTTAAATGAGTTAATATTATAACATAGTAAGCCACACGTAATGTGATTTGGTATGTATTTGACTTATTTTGAGCTTAAAACGGATACTCGTCTTATATGAGAATTTGTGCATGTCATATTGTCATAGTGTCATTTAGATCTCATGAAAATATGCAAAAATGTATCAACAGCTTTCTATTTTATAAAAGGGTTATGCTCATTCATAGACATGATTTATTCAATCATGGACATGAAAACCATTTTACCCATTTCATTTTAAACCCTCTTTCAATTTTGTTTTAAGTTTAACTAGGTAAGTCTTTCAACTTTCCTCCCTCCAACTAACCCCACCCACCAAACACCACCGAGTACACCGGTCTGCGATAATATTTCGGACGGTTTGATTAAGGATTAATACGAAAGATTAAAACATAATTTCACTTTACGATTCTTTATCAAAACCCCAATCTCTCTAAAAACACTCTAAAACTCCCTCAAAGCTTATAAGATCATCCTTAATCATTCTAAGCCGGATCTATTGCTTTTATCTTGTTGATTCCAATCGGTAAGTGATTGTCTACATGGTTATTGTTATTGTTGTATTGGATTATGTGTAACACCCCCATACACCAAGGTACCTTACAAGACCCATTTATCATACGGAAGCGCTACCATCTCGGTTGCCCGAGGTAGTGAACATCACAACAAGTAATAAAGGAAGCAATACTTTATTAATAATTGTTTAAATACCAATACATGTCTCAAACGGATGGCATACTATCCGACCAACTCCAATCAAAAACAAAAGAATAACAAATGTTTAACAACTGAGACTCCAAGTGATGCGGAAGCTAGACTCATAAGTGATCTCATTCTCTTCCTCGTCATGCTCTAAGGATTACCCGCGATCACATGCTCACCATCCCCCAATGGATCACAGCAGTTTTTGTAAAACAGTAACGGGGTCAGTAAATGTGTTTATCGATCAATGCACAAGCAAAAGCACAAGGGATAAGAGCAACCAGGAGGGCCACCACAGAGGACACCCCCGTAGGCTCAGGTTACCAATCTGCCCTACAAAACCACCTATTAAACCTGGACCGCAGCCACAGGCGTCGAAAGCCCCTCTCAGTCTCTCACCGCAGTGAGAGAACCCGGATCATTAATCTGCACATCCCCCACGTGGCGGGATAACCACGGGGGCGAACTCGGGGTGTGACATGTCTCTAGGGTTGAGCAAAACCGGTTATCCGCTCCGGTTTGTAAAACCGGAGCGGATAACCGGTTTTCAAAATCACTTTTTTTGCAAAACCGGATCCGAACCGGTTTTTTTTCGGTTAACCAGTTTTTTTAAATTTTTAAAACCGAAAACCGGTTTATTCGCACCGGTTTCATAACCCGTTTTCATCATTCTAAATAATAACCCTATTTCAGTTCAACTTTTTTATTGATTTGATGACTTACTTTTTTACTGATTTCTTAAAACTTGAAAAATGAAATGGGGATTTGGGATTTTTTTTTTTTGGACCGATTGTTTGATTAAAAAATTGAGTATTTTCTTCTTTTTTTTTCTAAAAAAAATATACCGGTTCATAAACCGGTATCCGGTTTGAATTTTCTATGCCCCAATCCGCTCCGGTTTTTCAACAAAAAAAACGGTTCGGTTATCCGAACCGAAAAAAAACCGAAAATCCGGAGTCCATTTTTCGATTTTCGGTTCGGTTTCGGTTAAAAATTTCGGTTCGGACTTTTTTGCTCAGCCCTACCTGTCTCCCAACAGGATCACTAATCACAAGTAACCAGTAACATAGTAACCATGAAATCGACAACAACTCCCCAAACCCAAACTCTAACATCTTCATCATCAATCACAAACAATATCATATAACATCTCATAGCATCGATTAATAACACAATACTGAGTAGGGAAACCCTACCTTATCAAGATCCACGAAAAGCACTAGTGATTAGAAGTGTTCCGTAACGAATTCCCCTCCTAAAGCAATTAACATACATATAATTAATATAAGTTCATTCCTTTTCCCCCAATTCAATTATGACTACTATATCAATCACAATCAAAGCATAAACATGTATACTTACCACAGAAGTCGATCAAGGAAATGAAACAAGCGATCCGGCACGAGATAATCAAAGGCTCAATGAGGGATTTGAGAGAGTTTAGGAGTTTAGGGTTTTGAGATTATGAAACGTAAAATCATATTATGAATTAATCTCTCCTATTAAGCCCTTAATCAACCGTGCGAACCAATCCGGAAAACCGTCGTACTCGGTCAAGTACAATATGTACTCGGTCGAGTACGACTCACTCGGTCGAGTGCCAAAGTCAATCGGCCGAGTACACAAGGTCAGAACCACCCAAAAGACACCAGCTAAATTCACTCGGTCGAGCAAACTATACTCGGCCGAGTACGGTCGAGTAAGCCCTACTCGGCCGAGTCCCCTACACATAAGAATACGGAGTATTACATTATGTAACCTTAATTGAATTGGGGGAAAAAGGGAAAAGGTTTTGTATTAATCATATGATTACTACATGTTTAGGCGGAGGATTCGTAGAAGAGGACTTTTGATTTACTTGCTTGTGAGTATTTGCGGATTTGCTAAAAGGTAGGGTTTTCCTACTTAGTACTGTATATGTTAATCATTGTGATAAGAATATTGTTATATATAGGGGTTGTTATTGATGATGGTTATTATTGTGATATTGTATTTGATTAATTGATGATGATGATGGAGTTGGGATTGGCGTCAGAAGACATATCACACCCCGAGTTCACCCCTCGTAGGTCTCCCGCTGCGAGGGGGATGTGCACGTTAATGTTATGGGTGTCTCACTGTGGTGAGATGGAGTTTCGATGTCTATGGTTGCGGTCTAGGATCAATTGGTGGTTTGCAGGTTAGGATGGTAGCCTGATGCTGCTGAGGTAACCGCTGCGGTGACCCTTCGGTTTCTCTTTCTCTATTATGGTGATATAGTGTCATTTCACCCTCATTTTTCACCCATTTTCGTCTCATTTTGCCTGCCTTTAACGCTCCCTAAGAGCGTTTCTACGTGTTTTACCTAATTTTCTTCTAGCATATTTCTCGCTTTTATCGTGTTTTTGTAGGTAAACCGTCACTTTAGGCAACTTCTACCTAATTTTGATCGACAAAGAAGAAGGTGGATCACTAGGAGGACCCACAGCACACCTTAGGGGCCCCACATACCCTTGGGGGCCCTACTCGTTGCGCCAAAGCCCTCCCGAGTCAAGGCAAGCGAAACCGGGAAGAAAGCAACTAAGTCAAGCAAGGGAACAAGGAGGAAAGACCTTTCACGGGCGTGAAGTGCATCTCACGGTCGTGAGATTCCTTCCAAAGAATGATGATTTTCGAGCAAAGCAGCTCACGGTCGTGAAACACAACTCACGGTCGTGACTTAGTTGGGAATTTTTGTAACACCCGGAAATGTACCCTATTTTTCTAGTAGAAATATTTTACGAAATCTTTTCAGCGAATTTAAGTTTTAAATTAGCTTTTTATGTTTCGAGTCGAATTTAGAATTTCCGAGTTCGTATTTGGAATTTCTGCGAGATTCCATGAAAATCCCGTCTTAAGGCGAGTTTGACTCTTCTTGACTTTTGAGTCGGGTTTGACTTTCTTGACTTTGAAACCGTCTTTGACTTTTTCCTACACAACTCACACTACTCCCTCCCTTAACCTAATTTTTCATTCATCACAAAATCAAGCACAAAACCCTTTCTTCTACCTTAAGAAACTTTCCCTCTTTGAATATCGATCTTAGAATTGTCGTAACTTCTTCGTTACTTGATAGAATTTACGTAAGTTTATCTTATTCTTCTTCCCGTACCTTCCTCTATCCGTATTGATATTAAAATCATCGTCTTTCTCGCTTTTCAAATTTCCCGTCTTTCTCAAGATGAACTTTATTCATCTTTTTACGATCTATTTGTAGGTGGTGACCTCCAAGATCCCGACAAAGACTATTTCCTTATAGAAGAGGAGCTTGACGATTAGTAGAGGCGCTTAAAGGTAACGGTGAAGGGTTACTCGGTATCACTTACGTGTTTTACATGTTTATATGCTAGAAAATCGTATTTGATTACGATTAGGAAGATTAGGATCCATGCTATAATTAGTAAATGATGTTATATGATGAATATTGATGATATATATTGATTGTTGATGATTATTAGAAGTATATATAAGTTTTGGATTGAATTGGTTAAGCTTTGGAAGCTCACGGATGAAGGGGTGTTCCCAGCCGGTCCACCGGCCGCCGGTCTGACCACCGGCTGAGAACACTCCAGTAACTCATTTTGGAAACTTGGTTTTGCATGAAGAGGTGTATAACAACCCGACCCGCCACCGTCGTAACACAACCCCAATATGATGGGATGTGCACCTTTGGGCCTTAATTTGTCCTCACTTAAGCCCAAAAGCACAAGGCCTTGTTACTAAGTGGTGGGTGGAATCTCTTATAAAGATCTCATAAGCTCCTTATTTTTCCCATGTGGGACAACTTTCCTCACATATCATGGGGTGTTACAAACTCCCCCACTTAAAGAACACAACGTCCTCATTGTGCCTTAGAGCTGACCGCAGCCAAACCCAGAATCCTCCCCCGCTAGGGGGGTGACCCGGGTACTCCCACCACAGGCTCACCACACGGTCGCAGGGTTGCTCTGATACCATTTATAACAACCCGACCCGCCACCGTCGTAACACAACCCCAATATGATGGGATGTGCACCTTTGGGCCTTAATTTGTCCTCACTTAAGCCCAAAAGCACAAGGCCTTGTTACTAAGTGGTGGGTGGAATCTCTTATAAAGATCTCATAAGCTCCTTATTTTTCCCATGTGGGACAACTTTCCTCACATATCATGGGGTGTTACAAACTCCCCCACTTAAAGAACACAACCTAGCGGTTATGCTCCATTGTGATCACCCACCTAGCGGGGGAGGATTCTGGGTTAGCGGTTATGCTCCCAGGCGCAACGAGGACGTTGCGTTCTTCAAGTGGGGGTGATTGTAACACCCCACATTTGTTGAAGAGGTCCATTGATAAGTTTAAATGACTAGTGCTTAAAGGGATTGTAAGTACTACTCATATCAACAAAGTGCACTTTCTTTTCTGGTTATCCATGCAAAAGAACTCAAAAGTTAAGCGTGCTTGACTGAGAGTAGTCTTAGGATGGGTGACCTCCTGGGAAGGTTCCCGGGATGTGCATGATTGAGGACAAAATGCGCTGGAAAGGACCCGTGTTGATCTGTGGGCCATGTACACAGCCTGGAGAGCTATCATGAGTGACCGCTCCCGACCCAAGGTTTGGGCCGGGGTGTTACAAGGTGCTCCAGGCCGGCCCACCGGTCAACCCACCGGCCTGGAACACATCAGTAGTGAAGTTTTGAGTTTTGGTGTGATTGTCTGTGCCGGTCGACCGGCCGCCGGTCGACTGACCGGCCCAGACCTCTTTTCTCTGTTTTCTATGATTTTTGGTTTTTGCCCTGTGTTCTGAGCCGGTCCACCGGCCGCCTCCCTCCTGACCGGCCTGGAACACGGCTGTGTTCTTTTCATATAATTTCTAAAACTCGTAATGTATAATAGTTCGCATGATCCGTTTATCGTATAATTTTACGTAACGACTTATAATATTCATGTTTTGGATATATGATATTCTATTCGCTTGTATCACATGTTTCGTGACGGTTTTCGATATATCCCTATTTCGAGTCGGTTTTACATATGTTATGAATTGAGCACTAATGATCATGTGCTTTGAACTCTCATTTCCCGGCTACACCTTATACTCGTTAGACTGGAATGTCGGAGCGCTGGGGTGTATCCTTGATGCTTGTATGCATGTTTAGTGGGGATAT